>JAGDYQ010000032.1:5778014-5843014 GCA_021962125.1 Bulinus truncatus | reverse complement strand
TATGATTAAATATTTATAACTGCTATTATATTATAGAATATAAAGCTGAAATTGATGTTATATTTTGTCAATAACAAGTATATTTATTTATTTATTCATTAGGTGCTACCATTGTTGAGTTTACAATTATAAGAGGGTTATAATAGGTTTTCCTGTTTATTACTACTTTTGCCAAAGACATATTTTTATTAAACTAATGCTTATAATTTTCAAAGATATTGTCCACAATATTTGTTTAAGAAATAATAAAATGAATGAATGACAAAAAAAAGTTTTTAAACTGAATATTTAATTGTAAAGCCTATGTTTATGTGGAAACTGTATATGTAATTGTAATGTCAATGTTTATGTGTAAACTGTATATGTAATTCTAATGTAAATGTTTATGTGTAAACTGTATATGCAATTGTAATGTCAATGTTTTTGTGTAAACTGTATATGTAATTGTAATGTCAATGTTTATGTGTAAACTGTATATGCAATTGAAATGTCAATGTTTATGTGTAAACTGTATATGTAATTGTAATGTCAATGTTTATGTGTAAACTGAATATGTAATTGTAATGTCAATGTTTATGTGTAAACTGTATATGTAATTGTAATGTCAATGTTTATGTGTAAACTGTATATGTAATTGTAATGTAAATGCTTATATATAAACTGTATATGCAATTGTATGTATGCAGTGTTTTTTTTTTTTTTTGTAAAAAAAAATATATATGTGCCGCCGGTACTCAGTAATGTATTACCTAAAGTTTAGTTAAAACCCAGCGTCTAGTTTAGCTCTTATATCGCACAATTTAAAAAAAAAATCAATTTTAACAAATTAATAATATTATAAATGAATAATAAACGTTCAAATACAAAAATAGTAATAATTTCTCCCCACGTTGAAAAAGGTGCCGGGACGCCGTACCGGTGCGTACCGTCACAAAAAAGCACTGTATGTATGTATGAGTTTGTGTGTGTGTGTGTGTGAGAGAGAGAGAGAGAGTGCCTGTAAAAATATGCACTTTACCACGCATTATGTAACAAGTGGAAAATAAAAAAAATAGGAACTGAAATGCTGTAGCCACCCTAACCCCCCACTCCCTGTCCCTATCGGAGCTTAAGCTTTAGAAATTTAAATAATAAAAAGTGCTTTGTAATTGTTTTATTTATTTTTAAACGCTACCATAAGTGAAGCTACTACATGTCAAATGACAATATGTTACTATCAAAGTGTTGTCATTTATGGCTTCATAAGTTTGTTTCGCGCTACTGGCTAAACATTTATTCCGTCAAAGAAAAACAAGAAAGTCTAACTTTCGTTCAATATTTATTGATACTGAACATAAATACATAAAATAATAAACACAAGCTCATTAACATTTAAATAACACAAGTCCACATAAGCTTCCGCATAATCCCAAATTCTCCCGCATATTCCATTAAGTTCCCATATGTTCCAATTCTCTCTCTCTCTCTCTCTCTCTCTTTCCTTATCTCTCTTTTTCGATAATTGACATAGAGTTGAATCTACTTATGCATGGTAGTTGATCATTATATAGCACAAAATAGAAAAGAAGCTTATGCTCCGTTTCAAAATTGAAAATCATGATTAGAATTTACTGATGCGTGAAAATTAACCTTACGTGGTTTAAAATAAACAAAAATCCTATAGTCTCATTCGCCAAATACTAAACAGGAGTAGAATCAATTAGCACATATTCCCATAAGCTCCTGTTTATTCCCATAAGCTCCTATATATTTCCATAAGCTCCCACTCATTCCAATAAGCTTCTACATATTCATATAAGCTCCCAAAAATTAACATAAGCTCCCACATATACCTCTAAGTCCTAACATATTCCCATCAGCTCCGATATATTCCCATAAGCTCCTACATTTTCCCATCAGTTCCGATATATTCCCATAAGCTCCTACATATTCACATAAGCTCCTTTATGTTCTTATAAGATCCTAAAATTCCCATAACTCCTAATATACCCATAAGCTCCTAATATTCCCATATGCTTCTACATATTCCCATAAGCACCCAGACATACCCATATGCTTTAACATATTACTATCAGCTCCTAGATATTCCCATAAGCTCCTACATATTCCCATCAGCTCCGATATATTCTCATAAGCTCCTACATATTCACATAAGCTCCTGTATATTCCTATAAGATGCTAATATTCCCATAACTCCTAATATTCACATTAGCTCCTAAAATTCCCATAAGCTCCCAGATATTCCCATAAGCTCCTACATATTTCCATAAGCTCCAAAAAATCACGTAAGCTCCTTCATATTCCCATAAGCTCCGAATAATCCCATAAGCTCCTTATTTTTCCATTAGGCTCCTACATATTCCGCTATTTTCCAAAATTTTCCTATAAGCTCCCACATATTCCCATAAGCTCCTAATATTCCCATAAGCTCCTATATATTCCCATTACCTTCTCCTTATTCCCATTATCTCCCAGATATTCCAATAAGCTCCTATATATTCCCATAAGCTCCTACATATTTCCAAAAGCTTCTAATATTCCCATAAGCTCCTACATATTCCCATAAGTTTCTACATATACAATTAAGCTCCCAAAAATTCCCATAAGTTACCACATATTCCCATAAGATTTCACATGTTCTCGTAAACTCCCATATATTATCATAAGCTCCAAAATATGTCCATTAGCTCCCACATATTTCCATTAGCTTCCACATGTTCCCATAAGCGCCTAATATTTCCATAAGCTCCTACATATTTCCATAAGTACTACATATTACCATAAACTACAAATTATTCCCATTCTCTCTTTCTCTCTCTCTCTCTCTATCTCTCTGTCTCTCTCTTAGCTTATATCACTTTTTGGTGACTTGTCATAGATTAGAAACTACTTATGCATGGCAGTTGAACATTGTATAGAAAAAAATTATAACGAAGCTTATAGTCCGTTTCGAAAATTGAAAAATAGGAGTAGAATTTACTGATGCGTAAAAATTTGACCTTACGTGGTTGAAAATAAACACCAAGCCTATAGTCCCATTCGCCAAATAGAAAACAGCAGTAGAATCAAATGGCACATATTCCCATAAGCTCCTACATATTTCCATAAGCTTCTAATATACCCATGTGCTTCTATATATTCCCATAAGCTCTTACATATTTTCATATGCTACTAATATTCACATAAGTTTCTACATATTCCCATAAGCTAACAAATATTCTCATATGCTCCCACATATTCCCATTAGCTCCCACATATTCCCTTATGCTTCTTATAATTCCATAAGCTCCTACATATTCACATAACCTCCTACATATCCCATAAGCTACCAGATATTCCCATAAGCTCTTCTATATTCCTATAGCTCCTACATATTTCCAAATAATCCGATATGCTCCTACTTATTCCCATAAGCTCCTACATATTTTCATAACCTCAAACATATTTCCCTAAGCTCTAAGATATTCCCAAAAGCTTATAATATTCCCATAAGAATCAACATATTCCCATAAGCATCTACATATTTCTATAAGCTCCCACATATTCCCATAAGCTCCCACATATTCCCATAAGCTCCCACATATTCCCATAAGCTCCCGAAAATTCCCATAAGCTCCCACATATTCCCATTGGCTCCCACATATTTCCTTATGCTTTTTATATTCCCATAAGCTCCTACATATTCCCATAACCTCCTACATATTCCCATAAGCTTCCAGATATTCCCATAAGCTTCTCTATATTCCCATAAGTATCTACATATTCCCATAAGCTCCTACATATTCCCATAATCTCCTACATATTCCCAAAAGCTCCCAGATATTCCCATAAGCTCCTTTATATTCCCATAAGCTCCTTTATATTCTCATTACCTCCTCCTTATTCACATTAACTCCCAGATATTCCCATATACTGCTACATATTCCCATAAGCTCCTAAATATTCCCAAAAGCTTCCACATATTTTCATATGCTACTAATATTCAGATAACCTCCTACATATTCCCATAAGCTCCCAAATATTCACATAAGCTCCCACATATTCCCATTAGCTCCCACATATTCCCTTATGCTTCTTATATTCCCATAAGATACATATTCCCATAAGCATCTAATATTTCCAAAAGCTCCCACATATTCCCATAAACTCCTACATATTCCCATCAGCTTCTACATATTTCCATATGCTCCCAAAAAAATCACATAAGCTTCTTCATATTCACATAAGCTCCGAATACTCCCATAAGCTCCTTATTTTTCCATAGGCTTCTACATATTCCCCTATGCTCCCAAATTTTTCCATAAGCTCCCACATATCCCCATTAGCTCCCACATATCCCCATAAGCTCCTAATATTCCCATAAGCTCCTATATATTCCCATTACCTCCTCCTTATTCCCATTAGCTCCCAGACATTCTCATATACTCCTACATATTCCCTAAAGCTCTTAAATATTCCCAAAAGCTTCTAATATTCCCTTAAGTTCCTACATATTCCCATAAACTTCTACATATTTCCATATGCTCCCACACATTTTCATAAGCTTCTACATATACACATAAGCTCCCAAAAATTCCCATAAGTTCCTGCATATAACCATAAGATCAAAATATGCCCATATGCTCCGGCATATTCCCACTGAACAAAATTGTGTCTAAAATGGATAATATTGATGTGAAATCATTAATACTATGATTTGGGAATGTTTAATAAGGTAAAGTATCAATAATATTATCAAAAAAATTTCTGCCGCTAAAATAGGAGATTACCTTGAAAAAAACCAGTTCTTTCATAAACATTGTCATTTTTTCTGTAAACGTTAGTGTGAATTTTCGGGTTTTTTTCTGGTCATATTTTCTATTCTATAATCATATTTAATATTCATAAAGATTATCATTTTCCCCCCACATCATCCTTTTTACTATATTTTAGTTTTGTATCTTATACAATGGTATAGAGTGATAATTAAATTCTCTCTCTCTCTCTCTCTCTCTCTCTCTCTCTCTCTATATATATATATATATATATATATATATATTAAATGTATATATATATATATATATATATATATATATATATATATATATATATATATATATATATATATCAGGAATGAGGCGTGAGTGTTGCTGGTCATAATTCTTTAGAGAAAAAAATTATTGAAGTTTTTATGCTATATTTACAAAGCACAGATGAAAAAGATTTGTATATTTGTACACATTATTAGACTAACAACATATATGATTTATATATAAAATTGTGATTTTAATAAGAATGATTAAGCTAACTATATTCACTGAACACAGTGCCATTATATAGCATTTTCTATAAATATGACCATGACTGGCAACACTCACGCCTCGTCCTTGATATATATATATATATATATATGTTTTTGTACTCTATATATGTTATAATTATTACACACATTTTTGGACGCAGGGTAAGCGTGATAGTGCTTAGGTTTATGGGTTCATCTTCTGGCATGTCTCCTGTAGTGCCTCTGTGCCCCTCACACTTTTGGCTATGGTGGGAATGTAAGAATGGCACCACAAAAACCATTCCACTAGTGGTTTATAGGATTTAAGAGATAAAAATCTCAAACTTAAAAAAAAAAAAAAAAACTAAAACAATTAAGATATTGGTGATTTTTTGGTGCTTTATTTGTGAGCCCATTCTACATGCTGTATGTTATGGGTTCAAAACCAACTAATCCAGTCATCTACTGCTATTTTCCCTTTGGCCTCCAATGCCATTAAATACTTATTGAGGGCATCACAAAAACTGTTCCATTAGTCGTTTATAAGATTAATAGATAAACATCTCTTTCCTATAGGAGCTTTAGATTAATTAAGGTTTTATGTGAATAATTGTGATCATTCTTATTAATCATAAGCCAGGTCAGTTAAACATTTTTTTATGATAGAATAAAATTGCTTATTGCAGTCTACATACTCATGTTAACTCTTTGTTTGAATTTATATTATTCCCGTTTTTCTTCGTTCTGTATTTCTTTTTTTAAACAGGATTTTGAGTTTCTGCCATAAGACCACTAATGCATCATGGTTAAAGAACAGTTCAGAGAAACCGATCTTGCTAAGAGGATTAGTCATGTGACATTTGGATCTCTGAGTCCAGAGCAGATACAGAGAGCAAGCCACTTGCATGTTGTAAATAAAACTCTTTATAGGTGAGATAAATATGGACATTTGATGTAATGGACATTTGATGTAATGGATATTTGATGTAATGGACATTTGATGTAATGCTTTTTCATTAAACATATTAAGCAAAGTTCCTTAGTCCCTGGGTGGTGGAAAAAAATTTATGAAACCAACAGTCAGTCCTGCTCACAGTAGTTGAGCTGGCACTGGTCTCCTTGTGACTACATTTTTTTTTTTTAAATTGCTCTGCAGTGTATTTCACTCTGCAGCATGAGTAACTTAAAAGAGTATGTACACTGTATAGGTTTCTAATGTTGAGTTTCTGAACATTTTCCAACGCCTCTGAATCCCACTTTATATAGGAAATTGTATTTTTATTGCAATTTTTTTTTGTACATTATTGATGTCTTATGACAACTTGTTTCTCTGAATGAATAGCCAAGATGCTAGAAATAAACCAAGCCCAAATGGAGTTCTGGATCACAGGATGGGAACCAGTGAAAAAGACAACAATTGTGAAACTTGTGGCAAAAGCTTAGCTGACTGTGTTGGTCATTTTGGGTAAATTTTTTTTTTTTCTTTTTTTCTTCAAAAGCCTCATTTCATCATCTGTCGGACATACTGACCATATTTACTTTAGGAGTTAAAAGAATTAAATATAAATAGATATGCTTTGAAATTTAGCCGGAAGATTTAAACTTTAATCCTTGAAATTTACCAGTTGAATTTCTAAGTTTAATTTTCATACAAACCTTCATGGTTTAATGATTCACACTTAAGATGAACATTAATGGTTATATGCCTGGATTTGTCTGATATGAAATCATTGAGATGTATGACAAAAAAAAAAGGAGAAACATGAAAATAATCAATTAATCAAGCTACTAATCTCTGTGTGACCTGATTACATGTCTCTCAAATAAGTGTAAAAATTGTGTTGTTTTTTCCATGTATGTATTTATATAAAGAATACAATTTGAGGTTATTTATTTGTCCAAAAAAACAAAAAAAACAAATTAAAATACAGGAGCAGTGTCATTTTTTTTATTATTTGTAAAAAAAAAAAAAAAAAAAAAGAGAAGAAATGTATGTCAGTAAAATAAATATAATCTTGACACACACATACTTTCCTAATTCTTTCTCAGCTACATTGATCTGGAGCTACCCGTATATCATGTAGGACATTTCCGTACAACAATAACAGTTCTGCAGATGATCTGTAAGTCATGCAGCTCAATACTGCTGAATGAAGAGCAGAAAGAGTCGTTTCATCGTGCCATAAAGAAACCCAATCTTACGTACCTGCAGAAGAAGGCTCTCAGGAAACGTATATATGACACGTGTAGAAAGTTAAAGACATGTCTCACCTGCGGGGATCATAATGGAATGGTCGGTAGTTTTTTTTAAAGATTTTTAAGTTTCTTGTGATGGCTGGATAGTCAAGAGTCTGTTGTGATTGTTTGTCTTCTCTCTTTTATTTTTCCGATAGTTTTGATACTAGCAAATTATTTCTGTTTCTTAATAATCTTAGTTGTTCATTTATTATTTTTTATCCGGCCAGGTCAAAAAAGTTGGTTTATTCAGGATAGCTCATGATCGGTCTCAACAAGGACGCAAGTCAGAAGCTGTGCTGAAGGAAAGGGTTGAAGCTTTTGACCTAGCGGTGAAGGTCAATTCTGAAATATCCAGCTTGTTAAACAAAAACTACGATGTGCTAAACCCGCTGATTGTCCTTGAACTGTTCAAGCGGATCAAAGACTGTGATATTCCCCTGCTGCTGATGAACCCTGATGTCGGGAGACCGGAGGATTTGATACTTACCAGAATATTTGTGCCACCAATATGTATTAGGCCGTCTGTGGTCTCTGACTTAAAGGTTAGCTCTGTCTAATCATAAAATGATAAATTAATAAAATATAAACTTAAGTAATTTTTTTTTTAAGCCCTAGCACTATGACAAAATAATCAGTTTACTAAAGAAATGACTGTAGTCCCTGACTTTAAGGTGAACTGTCTAATCATTATATAATTTATTTATACAATATAAACTAGTCACTTTTTTAGCCATGTAATAATAAAATATTATTTTACAAAAAAAAAAGAGTATCATTACATATTTCTAATGTATTAAAACACTAAAAATCTCTTTTTTTTTTTTTAAATCAGCAGCGGCAAAACATGTAAAAGAATTCATCATTGATTAAAATAATCATGTTAATTGGAATTTTTTTATATACAGTTGTATTTTAAAACAGTCCCCCCTCCACCCATATTTTTTCTTAAAAATAATTTTTTAATTTGTTTTCTAGAATTATTTTTTTTTTTGGATATTCTTTTAACCCTTATAACATGATTCAATTATCAGAAGACTTTTTTTTGTATTTTTATTAACAAAAAAAAAAAAGGACTTAATATGTAACTGAATAAAATGGCTGTTTGAAAGTATATTTATTGCATTTGCTTAGCACGTCAATTTTATTTTATAATGAATAAACCATGGATAAATAATGTATGTTTTGAATTTTTAAATAAAAAGACAACTTTTTTATTATATGTTATTTGTAGTCTGGTACCAATGAAGATGACATCACAATGAAACTGACGGAGATCATGATGGTGAATGAGATCATACAAAGATTGAGGTCTACTGGGGCCAAGATGCAGATGTATATGGAAGACTGGGACTATGTTCAGCTTCATGTGAGTGTCGGCTCTCATGCTGACAGGATTTACTCTTTTAAGATTTGAGTATTATAATCAAATATTTTTTGTCTGTAAAGTAAAGTTTCCCCTCATAAAGCAAATACAGACCATTGGGTTCGGGTGAAGTAGAATTAATCTGTTTCTTTTGCCACGACTATTTTACGGAATTGTTTGGCTAGTACAATGCCCAGTCGCTTTTACTTCTCCCAACAAATGTTGGGTGCCCATTTTTAAGCCGGGTGGACTTATGGACATCGGTCAGACTCTAGAAAAATTCTGGGACTCTCAGAGGCTTAAACTCGAGACCTTTATATATATATGTATATGTGTGGAATGTGAGATTTAAAAAAAAAACTAACTAAATCCAAGCTCATTTTCGTACATTTCAAATTGTATATTCTATCAGGGTTTTGAACTGGAGAAAAATTTGTGGCATGATGTAATATTCAAGAAGCTTTGGGTTTACTATTACTGAATAATTTCCAACCATTGCGTTTAAAATATATACAACAAACGTTTTTTTTTAATAAATAATTTTTTTTTTCAACGAACCAAATTTTAATACATTTAATCACACCCAGGTCGCCTTGCTGTATAACTCTGAAACTTCAGGAATTCCTTTAAGCATGCAGCCAAAAAAGAAGACAAGAGGTTTTGTCCAGAGGCTAAAAGGTAAACAAGGCAGATTTCGAGGAAACCTTTCTGGCAAACGTGTGGACTTCTCTGGCAGAACTGTAATTTCTCCCGACCCAAACATGCGTATTGACCAGGCGAGACTCACCTTTTTGTTTTGTTAATTTTTTTTTTAAACTTAATTGTTTGTTTTTTTTTAAATCGTAAATCTTTTAAAACAGTAGAATTTTCACGTCATGATGATCTGTGATAATTGAATACGTCTATTTTAGACTTGGGTTAAATCATTCCTATTTTTTGAGAACAGAAGCAGACTCTACTTGGAAGAATTTATATACTTTATACATTTTAGTGTTAGATGGAATTTTCAGATGAAAGGATTAATAAAATGTAATATGCTATCCATCAGGTGGCAGTACCGGTTCATGTAGCTAAAACAATGACCTACCCGGAAAAAGTCTGTGCAGCCAATCTTGCTCTGATGCAGCAGCTTGTTAGAAATGGGTGTGATGTTCACCCAGGGGCCAATTTTATCAAGGTATTTTCTGTCTCCCTCTGTAATTTTTTCAGCCACTAATTTTTTTGTTACCTTTATTCATGCATGTAAATGTGAACACTTTGTTCAGTGTAGTTATTTTATGATGAGATATATGGCTCTCATTTCTATGTTTGTCACTTGTTTGGAGTTTTTCTTTTTACATGAAATTCAGGACATGAAGTTTGTTTTTGCTCTTATTGATAAACAAATTTTTGTTAATGACATTCTTTATGCAGATGGAAAAAAAATGAAAATTATTTTTTCTAGTTAAATTTAAAACTTTATCCAAACGTAAGGAATTTAAACCACTTAAACATTTTATCAGAATGCGGAATTAGACAATAAATCTGCATACCTTGTGTTTGTACAAACCTTGTGTTTGTGCATACCTTGTGTTTGTGCATACCTTGTGTTTGTGCATACCTTGTGTTTGTACATGCCTTGTGTTTGTGCATACCTTGTGTTTGTGCATACCTTGTGTTTGTACATGCATTCGGAAAATGTTGTCGTGGTCTGATTATAAAATATGATGTTCATTTTTTTTTGCAAGATACAATCAACTGGGGAACGCAAATTTTTGCGCTATGGAAATCGTAACCACATCGCCAACAGTTTGAGATATGGGGATGTTGTTGAAAGGCACATGATAGACGGAGATGTCATACTCTTCAATCGACAGCCATCTTTACATAAGCTGAGCATACAGGCTTTCTATGCAAAGGTCTCAATAAGATACATTTTTGCCTTTTTTTATACAAAGTACATGAAGATTTATTAGTTGAATGCCTAGACTTTGTTATACTTTTTGAATGAACCTGCTTAGAAAATTTTTCAAATAAAACAAAATCGCTTCTGAATAGCTGATTTAAATTTCTGACACAGGTAATGCCAAACAGGACGTTCAGATTCAACGAATGCTGTTGTGGTCCATTCGGTGCTGATTTTGATGGTGACGAGATGAACCTTCACCTTCCTCAGACTGAAGAGGCCAAAGCAGAGGCCATCACACTGATGGGCTCAAAGTCCAACATCATTACACCAAGAAACGGGGAGCCATTGATAGCTGCCATCCAGGACTTTATTACAGGTTAAATTCGTTCTATGTCACTGCTACATACTGAGAGATAGATGAAACCAAATTCTATTGCTAATGGTTTATTGATTAATCTTTCCTGTAATAAATAATTAGCAGTTTTTCGTTTGCACCACACTCTTGTAGTAATCGTTATTTTCTTTTATGTATCTATAAAAACTAGCATCAATTACTATGCTCCTTAATTATTATGAAAAAATTTTTAACTTGCAAATTTTTCAAAAACATTTTTGTTTTTTAATATATTCATATATATATATATATATATATATATATGCATAAAATTATTCTTACATGCAGATTCTTTCAATAATTTATAATAGCAGCTTAGTTATACAAAAAAATGTAATTCTTTTTTAAAAATCACTTCAATATCCAGGTGCTTATCTGATGACACAGAAGGACGTCTTTTTCGATCGCAACAGAGCCAGTCAGCTGATTGCTTCCATGCTGGTCGGCAAGGAGGCAACAATGAAAATTGATCTGCCGCCACCGGCTATTTTGAAACCCTGCCAGCTGTGGACTGGCAAACAGGTGTTTAACTTGCTCATGCGTCCAAACAAAGCATGTCCCGTCATGGTAAGATGCTAGTCTTTATTATTTCTGAGAATTCTTCACTGCAGATATTTACAGACTGGTTTCTTTAAGTGTCTTAGAAGACAAATATATTTTTTTCTGTAATCACATCAGAAAAAAAACCTGTGATTTTCTTTTTCTTATAGTAGTAAGATTAATAAATTTTTTTAATTCCCTTATTCCTTAATTCTGTCTGTTGTCTATTACATATTAGCTATATATAATGCATAGAATTCAGGGATGAGGCTTGAGTGTTGCTGGTCTAACTCTTAGAGAAAAATGTATTGATGTTTTTTATGCTATATACATGGTACTGTGTTTATGGAATATAGTTAGCATAATCAATCATAATACAATAACTACAAGTTTAAATATACATGTATATAACATCAGTTATATATAAATCGTATGTGTTTGTTAGCCCAATACTTTAAACAAATATATAGATCTTTGTTCGTTTGTGCTTTGTATATAGCATAAAAACATCACTACATTTTCCTCTAAGAGTAAGACCGGCAACACTCACGCCTTGATGGAATTAATACATTCCTTTAATAGCCCACTATTTTTACTTTAAATATATCAGCTATACATTGCATAGAATTTATACATTCCTTTTATAGTCTACTATTTTACTTTAAATTGCTTTTCTTTGTTTGAAACTCTGGCTGAATAGGTGAATCTGCGAACTAAGGGTAAAAACTACACCAAAAATGAAGACCTTTGCACAAATGACTCGTTCATCGTCATCCACAACAGCGAGATCATGTGTGGCTACATGGATAAAGCCACGTTGGGCTCTGGGTCCAAGCAGACCATTTTCTATTTGATCCTGCGAGACTTCGGTGAAGAGGCCGGAGCTGATGCCATGTCCAGACTGGCCAGGCTTAGTCCAGCCTTTTTATCCCACCACGGCTTCTCTATTGGTATAGGTGATGTGACACCTGGTGAAGGTAGGAAGATACTATTAGACGCACCTAATATAATTATTAATGTCCTGTATAGATTTTAATTACACGCTTAATAGTTAATTTATAAAAAACAACAACAACACGTGATAGACCGTTGTTTTGTGGATAAAAATGCATTTGCCTATTGATTATCATCTGCAATATATTAGTTTATTTTTCAACATTGATCCAATCGTAAGCTACTGCCCTGACCTTTATAAGAAATGCTCCTTTGTTAACATTTGTAGGCCTACAGGTATATTGCCATCTGTTTATGTTCTGGCCTAATGAGTCAAATTTTTTTTTATTCCCACACAAGGTCTGATAAAGAAGAAAGAAGTCTTGTTGAACAAAGGCTACGCTACATGTGACGGCTACATCAGAGATCTGGAAGAAGGTCGCCTGCAGCCACAGCCGGGGTGCACGGAAGACGAAACCCTGGAGGCCAAAATACTGAAAGGTCGGCATAAACCAATCACTTACATAAAATCTAGGTTGAGTACTTGTTATTTCAATGCCAGCTTGTTCTGTTTCAGTATGACCTGACAGCTCAGCAAAGCTCTTAAGTCATCTGATCACCAGTTACTGAAATTAACTGAACTTTGACTTATCATGAACCGTGTGTGCATTAGTTTGCCACATTGTTCTGAGTAAAAAAATGATGCCAAGGCTTTGCCAGTGAAAATTAGGGTAGAATGTGATGGCGTAAAACCATAAGCTCCACTAATCATTACTCATTTGTGTAGATACAAAAAATTATTTATAAAATTTATTCATCCAAATTTTTGTTTTAGATTTAGATGTCATTCAGAAATTGTGTGTTATATTCATTTTGTAAAATTCATTAATATATTAACAAATGTGAGCTGCTTTCTTAATTTCTCTTCACATCATCATTTTTTTTAAAGGGCAAATCACACTGTTTGAATTAGACCCAAAAAAATTGTGTCATTGTTAACGCCTAGTTAAATGTCTTATCAAAAGACCTTTGTTAAAAAAAAAAAAATTTATCATGAAGTTGCTCTTTAGTACTTCAGAGCTGCAGTCAATCTTGACCACCTCTTGTTTTAACTGTCTACCACGAAATGTGCACGCAAATTTCTCACTGTCTTAATTTAATGTTACAAAGCTGTCAGTCATTTCTGACCATTTCTTAATGAAATATTCAAGAGTTTGTCAGATTTTTAATTTTTTTTACCTTGTCTTAATTTTACATTACAGAGTTGTCAGTCATTCGTGACCACGCTGGGGATGTCTGTTTTAAAGAATTACACAAGACCAACAGTCCGTTGAACATGGCCATATGTGGTTCCAAAGGTTCTTTCATCAACATCTCACAGATGATTGCCTGCGTCGGTCAGCAGGTAGGTTTTTTTTTTTATTTCGGTTGCATCTAGCAGAGGTACTCAACATTGTCGTACAAAGTTTACATTTTTTTTTAATCCGTGAATAGAATACAGCGCTTTTTGAACCATTGGTAAAAAAAAAAAGAATGTAACAAAAGGCATAAAAAACAATAACTGCTCAAACCATTTGTCAATAAAAGAAAGAAGTTAAACTAGATTAGTTTTTGTTCAAATACACACTGTTAGTTAAACTATTGTTTACAAATATTGACGATGTGTCTGATAAGATATTGATACCATTATAATTCTCATGTTGATTTCATCATCATCAGCAGATCAATGCTTTTAAAATTTTACACATCATCTGTTGAGCATATCAAAGTCATTAAAATATCATGCATCATCAGCTAAGCATATCAAAGCCATTAAAATATCATGCATCATCAGCTGAGCACATCAAAGCCATTAAAATATCACGCATCATCAGCTAAGCATATCAAAGCCTTTAAAATATCATGCATCATCATTTGTGATCAGTGTTTTTTTTCTTTTTTACCAGGCCATCAGTGGAACTCGTGTACCAAACGGGTTTGAAGATCGAGCTCTGCCACACTTTCCGAGATTTTCTAAAGACCCAGCAGCTCGTGGTTTTGTCTCCAACAGTTTTTACACAGGTGGGTCTTAGTTAAAGTATTACTTTTTTTTTATGGTTATTTGATCCTAATCTATGTTACAAGAAGTATTTTTCATTAAAATCTTTCTTTGCTCAGGTCTGACACCGACAGAATTTTTCTTCCATACAATGGCTGGGCGTGAAGGTCTCGTAGACACAGCTGTCAAGACTGCAGAGACTGGCTACATGCAGAGGCGCCTGGTTAAGTCACTGGAAGATCTGTGTTTACAGTATGACTCAACAGTTCGTACATCTGTTGGAGAGGTAAGTGCTCAAACCACATGAGATTAAATTTTTTCTAATGGACTGTGTCGAGCGAATTTTTTAAAACTGAGCTAAATGTAGTGAAGAGCTGAAATGTAGTGAAGAACTGAAATGTAGTGAAGAGCTGAAATGTAGTGAAGAGCTGAAATGTAATATCTAAAAAAACTGCTAATTGATCTATAGTCCAAGTAATGGAAAGGGGGGGGGGGTGCTGTATGCACTGGAAATCTGCTTTGGCTGGGGATATTTAAAAGGATGAGATATTTCTCTCTAAGGTCCTATAAACTAATCAAATTATTTTTGTGGTGCCATTCTTTCATCACCACCATAGCCGATAGTGCAATGGCCATGGAGGTACCACAGGAGACGTGTGTAGGTGATTTGGAGTTGAACACCTGTAAACCACAGCATGCGGTTGGTGCTGAAGGATAAAGATCCAGCTCGCTATCGAAGTGCCACCTGTAAATTGGGTTAGGTCAGGGCAATTTAACCCTTTCCGCCTCGACTGGGTGGAACACACCCGGAGACCACATATTATTGTTGATAACTCTTGTCTCCTTTTGAATATTTTTACAATTTTTTTAACCATCTATAACATAGTTGAAATGAACACATTGATGGACTCAAAATTATAAAACATGTCATAGTGACTTTATTGTGTGGGGCTGAATTTTTTATCTACTGTCCCTGGCAACTGGGTGTAACGCACCCATACACTTTTTTAATAAAACAAACTGTCTGAACTAACTTTGAAACACTTTTTTGTTAATTAAACACTTTTTTTCAAAAAATTCATCCAGGTTATAAAAATGCCTTTTTTTTTTATATCCCTAAATCTTTTTATTGCACAAAATTTGTCTCAACCTAATGCCAGATTCCTGGATACTTGCAGGCCAGATAGTTATATAAATTGCATTCTGGTATAAAAATATTTTGGTTTTGCTAGGTATCCAAGTACTATTTTTTCTGTATGTTGTTCAGGTGGTTCAGTTCATCTACGGAGAAGACAGCCTTGACCCAGCTGCCATGGAGGGTAACGATCAACCTGTTGCATACAATCGTCTGATGGTCCACGTGAAAGCCATTCTTGCTTCTCCGAGTAGGCCAGAGCCATCTCTGACCGGGGATCAGGTATGCCACACTTCTGTTCCTCACGGTTCATCCATAGCCATTTCTTCCCACACTTGTGGGTATCCTGCTTAATTAATTTTGGCTTTTATCTTATTTGCCATATGCAGCACATTAATATTGAAAATAGTGTTTGAATAGTACACATTTTTCATTTTATTGATGAATCCTCTTCTTTTCTATTTTCTGAAAAGGTCATGAAACAAGTAAAAACCATTTTGGAAGATCCAAAGTGGGAGAAAGTCAGTTCAAGGCTGAAGGATGATCTCTTGTGCTTCTTTCAAGATCTTGCCAAGAAAATCGACGACGTTCGCCTCTTGTACCAGGTTGACAAATTTCAAAGTTCCTTGTCTGTGCTGAATCAGTTAGAGCGCCTGACCAGCTCGCAGATCAAGAAATTTCTGGACATTTCCCTGGACAAGTACAACAGGGCCCTCATCGAGCCCGGGGAGGCCGTGGGCGCCATCTGCGCACAGTCCATCGGTGAGCCGGGAACTCAGATGACCCTGAAGACTTTCCACTTTGCCGGTGTGGCCAGCATGAACATCACCCAGGGGGTCCCCCGCATCAAGGAGATCATCAATGCCAGCAAGACAATCTCCACGCCAATCATCACTGCCAAGCTGGAGAACCCACACGATGAGGAGTTTGCCAGGCTGGTAAAGGGGAGGATCGAGCGAACGACCCTGGGTGAGATATCAGAGTACCTCGAGGAGGTGTACATCCCAGACGACTGCTTCATTCTAGTCAAATTGGACCTGAACAGGATTCGCCTCTTGAAGCTGGAAGTTTCTCCGGAGTCTATTGCGGCCAGCATTGTCACGAATTCAAAGCTCAAAGTCAAGTACCCAGACATTAAGATTCATAGCGATTCTATCTTTTCTGTCTCGGCCAACGCCTCTTCTAAGGTTTCCATGTATTACCGTCTCCAGAACCTCAAAAAATCACTTCCCGACATAACCGTGAGGGGGATCCCCTCTGTGACCAGGGCTGTCATTCACAAAAGTGACAAGTCTGGCAAGTACAAGCTGCTCATTGAAGGGGACAACCTTAGTGGGGTCATGGCCACCCAGGGGGTCATGGGCTCCAAGTGCAAGTCCAACAACACCCACGAGGTGTGGCAGACCCTGGGCATTGAGGCGGCCAGGACGATCATCATGAACGAGGTCACGATGACCATGAAGAGCCACGGCATGAGCATCGATGCCAGGCACACCATGCTCCTGGCTGACCTCATGACCTACAGGGGCGAGGTGCTTGGCATCACCCGATACGGCCTGGCCAAGATGAAGGAATCCGTCCTCATGCTGGCATCCTTTGAGAAAACGGCCGAGCACCTATTTCAGGCAGCTTACTTTGGCCAGAGGGATGCCATCTGCGGGGTCAGCGAGTGCATTATAATGGGCATCCCAATGCATCTTGGGACTGGCATATTCAAGCTGCTGTACAAGGCTGACAACCCACCCTCCATCAACAAACGGCCCATTGTCATTGATTTTCATGCACCAGAATATGCAGTTAACTAATTGAAATGTTTAGGTTTAACATTTTTTGTGGATTGAATTGATCATAAGTTATCTGAGTGAATCAAAGGTTGATTTTTGACCTGGATGAATTGAATCAAAGAGCTTGTTTTATTTAAAGACAAATAATTTTGATATATTGAGTAAGTTGTCGATGACTTTGTGGAAACATTTTTTATGTAGTTAAGATTATGTTTAAATGGGTTAAAATTTATATCTCTACCAGAGCCTATTTTGGCCTCTTCAAGTGGAAATTTACAGTATATGTAATGTATGGATTATATAAATTATTTACTGTAGCCTTTTTAATTTGCTGAAGAGTGGAGTACTGGATGAATAAGGTTTACTGTGACCGTATTGATTTTCCTGAAGTATGGTTACTTCATCATTAGGGTTTATTTAATGTGTGGTTGAGGTCTTATGTTTGGTTGATCAAAACTGGTTGTGTGTGGTTTTTTTTGCTACAGCTAATTAGCAGATTTTTTGGTTCTGTTCCATTTTTAATTGCCTTTATTTCTTTGTATGCGGTGATGAATTTAATTAAACTGTATTTGTCTTCTACTTCAGCTGGAGTTGTTTATGCAGATTGATATGTTTACCTTCACAAGACTTTTGCTTTTGGCACAGAAAAATTATGAAATAAATTATGTAAAAAAAAATGTATAACTTTATTTTAGATAGATTATTTATTTTTTTAAAACTTATCACCTAGTGTAAATACATTTAGTTCAGGATATTGTAATCCCCCCTCACAGGCTTTTGATTTTAGTAATGATAATTTATATAAATGTCTGATAAAATGATTTTTTTTGTCTAAAGTTTTCAATGCATTTTATTAAAAGTTTATCAATTTAGCAACACTTTGTCTACTCAAGGCACATCCAGTACATTTTCAAATACTGTGATAGATGACTTCATACATTGCTGATTTCCCCTCAAAGTGTATTTTTACCAATTTTCTGTATGCTAACCAATGGATACATTTTTTTTAAAACATTTTCTTTTTTTTTTCATAGGTTCCCTAAAATACTAGGGCTCCCAAGTGTGCATGTTGTATACAATATGATTGTATTGTAAACTTTTGTTATTGAGGCTACCTTTAGCTGTTATAAAATAGCTGCAATAATGAGTGGGAATACAATCAAGTGGGCAGAGGGCTACCAGATGAAATGATGAGCTGAGTGTCTAGACATGGGGGTGGGCTTGTAAATTTTACCAGCGGGCCTAGCCATGAGCAGATGGAGTGTTGGAATGAACTAATATCACTTAAGAGTAAATAGTCTAGTGTAGGTAGTATATGCATAAATGTTGATTAGTATATTTTACTATTATTAGTATTTTTCATTAGATTAACTGGATTTAAAAAAAAATGGGTTATTTCTGGTGGACAAACACATCCAGGCATCAAATTTAGCATATGATTGCTCTAATTAGCATATGATTGCTCTAATTAGGCCCTTTTGAGATGCAGGGCGGTTTGGGGGAATGTAACTGAGGCCCCCTGGTTCACTCCCAACTTTAAAAGTTCATTTTAATTTAAATATTTCTAAGGGTCCATCTACCTAAACCCGTACAACTAAATAGAGAAAAATCAGGCAAAGAAAGAGAGAAATTATTTATTTATTTATTTCAAAATGAGTTTATTGATTGAAATATTTATCAGCTGAAATATGCATGAACAAAACATCATTTATACATTTAAATGTTCCAAGCTGCCATTCAATGCAGTAAGTCAGTGAAAATAAAACATAAAATGTAATGATAAATCAAATAATAATAACGATATGTATCATATAAATACACACATGAATCTACCAATCTAACGTTAATATCACTGTGGTTGAGAGAACTGTGAAGTTCAATTCAAGAAGGGCCCCCACGACCCCCGAAAGTAACCCCCCCCCCTGGAGGCCCTTGCATTACACTTTAGCCCAATAGATGTTCCTTACACATACCATTGCCAAATTTAACATGACAAGTTCTAAAGAGTTAAATCAGGTCGATGCTAACTTTAAACCACATTGAAAATGTGGACATAGGGCAATGTAAACAAACATTTAAAACTTGTCATCTCAATTCAGTAGTAAAACTGTTGTTACCATAGCCTATGTTGGTGGTATCGCTAGTGCGAAAAAAAGGGATTTGAACTGAAACCCGCGGATAGAGAAAATGTGGGAAATATTTCGAGACACAGAAACTGAAATCAAAAAGTCGGAAATGAGACTTCATTACTGACCAGCATAGCTAACTAAGCAGAAACCTACTGTAGCTGCAGGGACAATTTTAAATACATGAACGCAATTTGTACATTAATACATACATACAATTTAAATATGAAATTTTAGAGACATAAACTTTTTTAGTTTTTTATGCATAACAAATATAACGAAAAACCTTTATTTCTTTATTACATAACAAACTTACATATAGAAACAAATAATAATATCTTCCTTTTTGTATTTAGTACCATATTGAAAAAAAAAAGAATTATAATTTTTGTGTGTGTAATAGGTAACGACTTGAGACAAATAATTTATCTTCTTTGACGGCTATATATTCGTTACTGAACGCACATTATTATATGTTTGCCTATTAAATTATTAATTAGGGTGCAGCTTCAGAACAGCTTTTTTGAACAGGAAATATAAATTTTAGCCCAGTCTGGAGCAAGTGAAGTTGTCTCTTAATGGGAGGCAATTCATCTGGCAAGGCCAATAAAATGTTTTATTCCCCATTAGTTAACCAGCAGCTCTTGGTCAAAACAACAAGTAAACTACACGTATTTGCCAGGCATTCTTAAGGCCAGAGGGTGGCCCGCGGCTATCTAAACCGAGGTTAAGATGGTCAGAGGGTGACCAGGCTTAATGTCTATCTAGCTTTGTACACAGTTAATATGGAGGTCAGCATATTTGAATTTGTTCCGCGAGTTATTGACACACATAGGAGACATACTGTAAGACTTGACAGGGTGGGTGTGCACAGGATAAAACATAGGAAATACAGCAAGACTTAAACACAACTAACTACAGGCGATGGTGGGGATGAAAGAAGGGCATCATAAAAAAAAACCCGTCCCATTAGCGGTACAGGATCTATGAGATTACAGGTGGGTGTACACAGGACAAATACAGGGGATACTGACGGACTTAACAATACTAACTATAGGTGGGTGTACACAGGAGCTACCCTCAGACGAAGACGGGCACCGGAGCTCACCAGTTTTAGCTGGTTTGAGCTGAAATGGTTTATCTAACACTAGATCACACCGTCAAATAGCGGAGGGTAGGGGGGGCACTAAATGAGACCGCACATTGCCTAGATTAGACAAAAAAATCTTTTCGAAAGTTGGCCCAGAAGGATATATGTATTTATAAAATAAGCACCTTAAAGATATAATTCCAGTATTATAATTAATGAACGAACAGACTCGCTGGAAATTTCCCTTTTACTTTGCAACTACTTAGATAAATAGTGAAGAAATAAATAGCCTACAGCTCAGTTGAAATCAATAGGTGATGAGGATAAACACATGACTCAAGGTTGTTAAAAAAAACATTCTTTCAATAAATCAACTCACAACAAAATCAATAAATATATAAACAAGAATGTCAATGAATGATTGAATCTTAAAAGTTCGAAATCTTTGAATCAGACTTTTTTTTGCCTCTTGTTAAAGTATTGTTTTTAATATTGTTTGATGCATGTGTTTAATTACAGTTTTTAATTAACTGAAGATCCTAGTTTTTCAATGTTATTATGTGACGAAACACTTGGATATTTTACTTGGATACAGACTTGTTCTAAAAACCAAAGGGAGTTAGATACGAAGCTTTGAGCCAGCAAGACGTATTTTTATTTAGCAGTCAGATTATTACTTTGAACTTTGAAGATGTGCCTTTATCTAGTCCTAGTTCTTATTTTCTTATGAAGTTGAATGTGATATTTGAAGCATAGTCAATTATAGTTGAAGTCTACGTCTACAATAAAAAATATGAATCGGCAATCAGTCTTGTCAATTATTTTGAATTGAATGTTGTATGCACGCTACCACGACGTCTCCACAATCAGTTGAACCCAAACCTCACACCCCGACACCTCTCCTAGCAAGTGATCCGGTTTTTTTTTTGCATATTAAATAAATACACCAAAACTCACACATACACACAGGCCAGCCGTGATTAGAACAAGCGCGACCTCGACACTTTATCAGAAGGGCTTGAGCCTTTGGGGCACTGTCCTGAAATGGCATTTAGGGAAAGGGGGAAACCGGTTTTAAGAGAGATTATTATACAGGGTCACAGAAAGCCGGAGACAAATGTCCGAACACCTCTCAAGGGGGTGGGGCGCCACTTTTGAAATTTATTTTCATTTATTTCGCTACAAAATTTTGTGAGGATATGCCCCCCCGGCCCTTCCTGCTGTAATGGTAAAAAGGGTAGGTTGAAAACTTTCTAACAGTGTGGGAGGGGGGCAAACACTGATAAACACATACACGAACACACACATACTGCTTTATGTCTTTTTCTCTCGTCTTCTTTTCTCTTCGATTTTCTTCCTCAGGACCTCGTCGTCCCTGGCGGCCCGTATCCGGCTGTTCTTCTCGTCCATCAGGCCCTGCCTCATGCTGTAGTTGATGATGGTGAACAGGCCTTCCCACGAGGCCTTGATCTCACGTGACCAGTTGGCCCCCATCTTTGGCTCGATGGCCCCGACGAACTGTTTGCCGATGATCTGAGACATAAAATAATCATCCGATAATTTATGAACCAACCAATCAAACTGCCCGTCAATTTATAAACCAACCAATCAAATATGACAGACATATATATATATTTTCCTTGTAATCTAAAGGTAGTCCAAATATATGGACGCTCACTCACTCACTGGTATGACCTAAATGTGGACACTCACTCACCGGTATGACCTGATAAATGTGGACACTCACTCACCGGTATGAGCTTAATGTTCGCCTGGTAATCCACGTGTCTTTTCCCCAGCTGGTACAACAGTGCAGACATTTTGTCCGGTTTGTCCAGCCTGGTAATACATTTGTCCACTGTCTGCATGACCCTCAGTGCGTGAGCCTGGAGATCAAAGAGAGATAACAACAAAAAAAGAGAGTGAGCGAGACTGCGTCAATATGAGTTGGCATGGTCGTGCGGTAAAGAGCTTGACTGTCAAACTAGAGCGTCCTTGGTTCGATCTCTTGAGGTGAGGACTAATGCTTTAAGTCCCCCCCCCCGCTATATCTGACCCTCCGAGAGGGGGGGGGGAGAAGTGGGGGGGGGCAAATGCCCAGGGGCCCGGCGAGTTTTAGGGGCCCGAACTGAGCTGGCCGATCAACTTTTGAAAATATTATTATCAGCACTGTGGGGGGGGGGGCGACCGTGACAGCCTTACCCAGGGGCCCAAAATTTCTGTCGGTGGGCATGTATCTGACGCCCCCCCCATTCCATTAATGTTTGGTCATTTAAAAAAAAATGTTTCCCCCAATAGCAAAGTTAACACTGGGGCAAAGTCAGATTTTCATCTTTTCGGCGTCTCGTAAACTTATCGCACCCACGGGTGAAAGATTGAATCATTCCCCCCCCCCCAGGGGGCCGTTGATGATAATGCCATGCAACAATGTAAATAATACCAGCTCATATGCCTCGGGGGTTTTCTTTCCCCTGATAGACACAATCAGACCAATTTCTTTGTTGACCTCTTTTTAAAACTTTTAATATTTTTCGTTTTCAATAAGTTATGTTTTAATGTGGTGTCAACCACTACTGGACCAACGGACATAACTCTTGTTTATATGGCTAGGTTATTCCCCCCTCCCCCCCCCCCAGAAAGGCAATTTCTGATGTTTACATAAGTTACTAAAAATCGTCTCTTGTCGCATCATTTGTCTGATAGGAGAGACGGCGCCAAACGTCATTGGCTGCCGGGTGTTTTGCACTTCTCTTGCACTGCGGGCATTGGGCAGTGAATATATAAATTGCTTCACGCGTTCATTCGGTGAGATGTATGGACCAGACATCAATCAGTGGGTGTTACTATGGCTGCTGGTAGGGGAATATGATGCGATGCCAACATTTGTAACCATTTTCGCTACTTTTAAAGTTTTGTTTGGATACAACTACAATATTTTCGATTCTGAATAATCGTCCCTTTGCTTAATGATGGCGCCCTCGGCAAGCTAAATTTGGACCCCACTTTTCATTTGCATATACTTTTTTTTTAAAGTTGTAAACTACTTGATAGCGTACACGAGGACCCCCCCCCACCCGGAACTTCCTGTACTTTGAGTCGGCCATGACACCAACTTTCAACAGATACTACCAAATGTTAAGTAAAAAAAATCCCTTCCCCCCAATGTGTGTATTTTTTTTAAGAGAACAATGACGGTAATCAATATATATTAGCAATAGTAAACAGAGGCCCGGTACCCGGACAGGCCGTGACACTAGTAAAGAGAGGTCCTGTACCCGGACCGGCCGTAACACTAGTAAACAGAGGCACGGTACCCGGACAGGCCGTAACACTGGTAAACAGAGGCCCGGTACCCGGACAGGCCGTGATACTAGTAAAGAGAGGCCCTGTACCCGGACCGGCCGTAACACTAGTAAAGAGAGGCCCTGTACCCAGACCGGCCGTAACACTAGTAAACAGAGGCACGGTTAGGGTTCGAAGTCGCGTAACGTTACGCGTAAGTTACCGTAAATTACGCGTAATTTACGGTAACGTAATTTTGGAAAATTACGCGTAAATTACGGTAATTTAAAAAATGTATATTTGACGGCCATTTTTAATTGTTTCTGTCGCAATATGTTGTGTTAACAGTGGCGATTAATTAACTTCAGTGATTACCATCTACATCCGGCCACAAGCCTAAATCGGAAGTATTCGTTTGGTAAAACAGCGTAAACCGCACAGTATATTGTTTGTTTATATAGTTTCAGTAAACATAATAAAATAAATATTTTCAATAAGCAAGCCAAAATCTGGTTAAAAATAAGATAAAATTATAAAAATTTGCGACAAAGTACACAATGCCGACATGAGCTGTATGGCTAGCGGCCGCAAGCCAAACGGGGAGGTTATAAAACCCAAAAATAAAAAAAAAAAAAAAAATTTTAACATTATCTATATATGTTCCAAATGTCATGAAACGTAAAGAAAACATTTTACCGTCGATCGCGTCAGCCGTATTACGCTGCGTATTGCACCAGCGTCGATCGCGTGTGCCGTCTTTTGCTGAGTTCGGCACCCGCGGTGGCCGTATTTCGCGGCGCATTGCACCCGTCCCGCGTCGACCGTATTACTCAGCCAAAGATGGCCGCCGCTGAAGCAGTCAGTACACGACGAAATACGTGGACGACGGGCAAATTAGTATGACCGGTTAATTACAAGTACAAACCTTTGAAAACATTATTAAAAATACACCTACTAGCAATCAGTGAGCATGAGCAACAAAAGGAACATAAAATTTCAAGTAATTGGGCATTAATGGTACGCGTAATTTTGGCGTAACTTACGCGTAATTTACGCGTAACTTACGCGTAATTTACGCGTAAATTACGCGCGCCAATCTTACGCGTAATTTTTGAACCCTAGGCACGGTACCCGGACAGGCCGTAACACTGGTAAACAGAGGCCCGGTACCCGGACCGGCCGTAACACTGGTAAACAGAGGCCCGGTACCCGGACCTGTCGTAACACCGGTAAACAGAGGGCCGGTACCCGGACCGGCCGTAACACTGGTAAACAGAGGCCCGGTAGAGTTGGAGTTGAAAATCGCGACCTATATTTGAGGACGTTAACAATAGATCTATAATATAAAAAAAAAATTAGTATATCTCTGTGGGCCCCAAAGGACTTCATACAACACTAAATCATTGATACATCTTAATTCATTCATAATATTCTAAATATCATTCTTTCTCAACATGTTCAACGAAACGTATTATGTACAAAAAAGGGACAATTCAAGATGGTGGTGGTAAAGGGAGCTAATTGTACATTATTTTCAAGATATAGACCACATTTGTTTTTAAAAAAAAAATAATCAAGGGAAACTACTCACACAATTGAGACGCCAAATACATTTTTCTGAACACCCTAAATATTACATTAGCAAATATATATATATATATAATTTCGGAGTGTTTAAAAATTAAAAGAAATTTCAACATAAATTTCTATGAATTTAAGTTCTTGCGGATAATATTGCGCTGCAGTCCATAGCTGACGACCTGGGAGACACGGGTTCAGTCATTGAGAACCAGTGGAATTTCTCTGGTCATGGCAACAGTACAGTACCCTCACGTCTCCCCTTGTTTCCAGTGATTAACAGCCATATCGGAGATGAAAGAAAGAGCACTATACTATTAGTTTAGCAATATTTTAAAATAACCAATGAAAAATGTTCATGGATGTCGAGTAACAAATAACTCGAAGCTGTACAGGACACGTATACATTTGCCGCCATCTTGTGTGACAGACGCAGACAAGAGCAGGAATTGATTTTTTTAGTATTATAGATGAAGGAAAAATAATTTGAAACATATAGTATTCCATGTCTTTTTTTTCCCCGCATTAGATGAAATAACCCCCCCCCCCACACACACACACACCTCATTTTACAAGAAATAAAAATGAAAGGCTGATTGCTAAAAAAGGACTCCATTTAAAAAGTGCATTATTTGTCTCACCCTGTTGCTGTCTCGGACATGCGCGACATTTATTGAGTTCCCCCCCCCCCCCCGCTGTCTTTGTTTCCACACACACACACACACACACACACACAAAATCTGGCACATTGAAAGTACATGGAGATGATGTGATCGTCTGCCGCTTTGTCATTTAATATTTTGTTTACTTTTTAAAATAATACTTTCTTTACGCTGCACATATTGTGAAATCTGTTTTCTTTTTAAACACAGAATAAATGAGACAGGGAAGTGGACAGTCCGAAAAGTTTTCTCTATAATTAATAAAAAAAATATGTTTGCTATAATAAGATTAAACGCGTTACTGCGTCCTTTTTTAGGCATGTTTTTTAGGCATGTTTTTTTTAAAGATGTCTTTTAAAAAAACAAAACAACAAAAATCCCGAAGAAATGTAAACAATTTTCTGTTTTTTTTTTTTTAGTTTAGAAGTTGATATCACTGTTTGGTTTTTACAAAACTTAACTATTTTACCCGCATTGCTCAATATCACTATTGTCAGTTTCCTTTATGTTTGCCACCACACTGAACTACACTGTTAGCTACTCACTATCAGCACCGAGTTAACAGCCGCATACTCCTAGCCCCACTCGCCGAGGTAAATCCAGACCCCCCCCCCCCAACTCTTCTTAGAAAGAAAACAGGTTTTAATTTGACTGAAATAATGTTTTAAACAGAAAAAAAAAACAGAAGAAAATCCAGAATACACAAATGCGGAAAATTACCCCTTCTCCACAATAATGCACCCAACGATTGTCAAGTTATAAACTAAACATTTTAACTAAACCATAGCTTGGGAAATGTTTATTGCTTTTCTGGCAAACAGTGGCTCCCCCGGGTGTAATTTTCTGTCACCTATCAGTTCAACGTCATGGCCAGATTTTTCAAGGCAGGGAAAACAAATTCAATATTTTTGTGTTTTTTTTTCTTTTTGTTTGTTTTCGTTTTCGCATTTCATTTTGAACTGTTATTAATATTTAGGTCTTCCATACTGGAAGGGTCCGAATAGGTTCTAGTTTACACAAACAAACGTCCCGTAAAATACTGACCGATTTGACAACCAATCAGGTTGGTCTTCACTTTCGGGTGGTCGAGTGCTGCAAAGCGCTTGACTGTCGACCGGAGGGTCCCGGGTTCGAATCTCAGTGAGAACCTTGGAACTTTTTCAGGTCCTGGTGAAAGTCCCCCCAAGTAGGGGGAGTAAAGGCGGCCTGGGCGTTGTGCTAGCCACACAATCCCTTCATATGCCGAGGTTAATGAAACAGATGAATTCTACACTTTATCTGCCCCGATGAGCCCTTTGGGGCTTAAGGGAACTTTTCTTCACTTTTAATATATATATGGTTTCAAAACTAACATGCGACCTCTTAATCTTTGTTACGATTTCCCCTCTCTCTTACCAAGTCCATGTCTCTTTATTTGTATCCATGTAATTTAGTTAACTAGCGTCTAACAGCCAATCTACTTTGAATTTACCAATTGGTCCATTGGTTAACCCACAAGCCAGCCCGGCAAAACAGAAGAAAAAAAAACTCTTAAAAAAAAACAAACTCGTGGCACCCCCCCCCCTCCCCCATCTGATGAGAACCCGCTGAAAATCAAGATGTGATCTCTCACCTTCAACACGGCGCTGCGCTCCAGATCCTGGACAGATTTGTCTTTGAAGGCGAGAAAGGAATCAATGGACTCCGGATGAGTATTGAACAACCTGCGAAAAGTCAAAAACAAAAAAAAAACCCACACTTAAAAGGTGTGGACGAACATAAATAGCTGACATTTGTTTACATTGGTCGTGTCTATTCTTGACTCGTCCATACACTCACTACACAACCATCCCTTCTGATGCTTTCAAACTATTGTCTGTTTTAAAACAGTACAGTTCGTAGATTCACCCCCCCCCCCAATAAAAAAAAACAACTATACTTTATACAGTTTTCCATTTACTGCAGTTACTATTTTTAACCCGCAGTTCTCAAAAGCACTATTGCCAGAGTGATTTTATGATCCGAATCACGCAGCATCACCACGCTCTCAGCTATTCTTTATTAGCGCCGACGTTACAGCGCTATGCCCTAAACACTAGGGAGCGACCGATAATCGGATCGCTATCGGTATCGGACCGATATTGGCACTATCGGTTAATATCAGATCGGCCGATTGTTGTAGGGAGCGACCGATAGTCGAACCGATATTGGCACTATGGGTTAACTGTCGGACCAGCCGTTTTTTTGGCTGCCGATACATTGTTTTTTTTTCACAACAGAGTTGCAGAAAAAAAAATCAGTAAATAACCCAATTCTATAACCAGAACAGATTTGAAAAAAAGGAAAAAAAAAACCCGTACACAGAAATTGTCACGTATACATCAGAGATACGACCTTGAAACAATAGGATTGGCATTTCTTAATTCTAATGTATGACCTTGAATGATACAATTAGTGAACATCTGTGTGTATTTTTTGTTGGGATGGGAAGTTGGGGGGGGGGGGGGGGAAACAAGACTTACGTGTGGGCGTATTGTCTCGAAATATGACAGGGAAGCGGTAAGCATGGGTTGACATACGTCATGAGCTGTAGCATGAGAGAAACACGTGTTTGGCATTGTTGTTGATTAAAAAAAAATATCGGTATCTGGGGGGGGTGTTACAAAATATGTGAACTTGGCTTGAAATACGTCATATAGCACGATAATAACACGTGTTTGGCATTGTTGTTGCTTAAGGGGCTGTCCATTAATTACGTCAACAAAATAGGGGGGAGGGGGGGTCAGAAAATTTTTGACAATTGTTGACAAGGGGGAGAGGGGGAGGTCAAGAAAAGTTGACGTCAACAATGTTACTTTTTTAAATTTAATATAATTACTTAATAAATAGGAAAATTAAGCAGCGTTTGTAGTTCTGTGTTACACACTCGCTTAAGATTCAGTATTTTAATTAAACTAACTATATTCCTACTAATTTTGCCACATAAACATTTTGGAAGCCACCTTTTTTAGGGGGGTAATTAAATGTTGACGTAATTTTATTGGGGGGTCTCTGGAAGTTTGACAAGTTGTTGACAGGGGGGGGGAGGTAAAAATCGACAAAAATTTGTTGACATAAATAATGGACAGCCCCTAAAAAGAAAATATCGGTATCGGTAAAAATGCTGGGGGAAAATATCGGTATCGGACTATCGGTAAAAAGGCATATCAGTCGCTCCCTATTAAACACCAATCTTCCCCCCCCCCTTTCTTCAGGCTAAATCCAGTTTAGCTGAGCCGCACCCCCCCCCCGCCCACACACACACTTCTTGCGAAAATAACTTTAAACAATTAATGTACAAATGATATAAAGAGACATTTTTTTTTGGCTTTTACACAAACAAACGTTCCGTAAATACTGATTGATTTGACCAATCAATTTGACAATCAATCAGGTTGGTCTTCACTTTATATCAGCGGACAGGTTCGACCATTAACCCGCTAATTGATTGACTTTTTTTTTTGGACAAATGTAAATATGTAAATGTTGGTTTGAGCGCTCTTGTTTGTGTGTATTTGTGTAGAGACGTTTTTATGTGTGTGTATGTGTACAGATGTTTACATGGGCGTGTATTTGTGTGTATGTGTAGAGATGTTTACATGGGCGTGTATTTGTGTGTATGTGTAGAGATGTTTTTATGTGCGTGTATTTGTGTGTATGTGTAGAGATGTTTACATGGGCGTGTATTTGTGTGTATCTGTAGAGATGTTTACATGGGTGTGTATTTGTGTGTATGTGTAGAGATGTTTACATGGGTGTGTATTTGTGTGTATGTGTAGAGATGTTTACGTGGGCGTGTATTTGTGTGTATGTGTAGAGATGTTTACATGGGCGTGTATTTGTGTGTATGTGTAGACATGTTTACATGGGCGTGTATTTGTGTGTATGTGTAGACATGTTTACATGAGCGTGTATTTGTCTGTATGTGTAGACATGTTTACATGAGCGTGTATTTGTGTGTATGTGTAGAGCTGTTTACATGGATGTGTATTTGTGTGGTGTGTAGAGCTGTTTACATGGATGTGTATTTGTGTGGTGTGTAGACATGTTTACATGGGTGTGTATTTGTGTGTATGTGTAGACATGTTTACATGAGCGTGTATTTGTGTGTATGTGTAGAGCTGTTTACATGGGTGTGTATTTGTGTGTATGTGTAGACATGTTTACATGGGTGTGTATTTGTGTGTATGTGTAGACATGTTTACATGGGCGTGTATTTGTGTGTATGTGTAGACATGTTTACATGGGCGTGTATTTGTGTGTATGTGTAGACATGTTTACATGAGCGTGTATTTGTGTGTATGTGTAGACATGTTTACATGGGCCTGTATTTGTGTGTATTTGTAGACATGTTTACATGGGCGTGTATTTGTGTGTATTTGTAGACATGTTTACATGGGTGTGCATTGGCGTATAATTTTGAGAAATAAAATAATGAATTCATAAAATACATACACGTGTTAAGGTATGTTGTAAAGGTTTATAGAGCTAGACACGACAAAACTTTTCAAACCTAAAAGAAAAAAGATTCCATCCATTTAAAAATAATTTGTTTATTCAAACTACCTACAAGGACCGATCAGTCAGCAATCCATCCCCCACCTCGTTTTGATTAAAAAAAAACTACCCCCCTCCCCAATTTCCCCTTCTCACGGGGGGGGGCGTACTTTATTTCGCCAGTTATCCCCGAATCTCAGTCGACTATCCCCAGGGGGAGGGGGGAGCGTCAAGTCCTGGTCTGGAGATCAGCCTCCACAGTGGCATGCCATAAAACTCCCCCCCCCCTCCCAAGTTAAAAACATGGGGAGGTAAGAGATTCTGTTTACATTATATTTAGTGGAGTTATTACAGGCGCGCCCCTAGCGGACAATTTCGACCATTAACCCGTTTATTGATGTGTTTTAAAGTTTCCGTTGAAGAAACTGAAGAGTATTGCATTGTTTCTTGGCTAACTCGAAACAGTCGTACTATTATTTCTATAGAGTATTTGCTTTTTTGTTTACGCAGTTTGTCGGTAATTACATTTATTTTTTTTAAAAACCATCGACTCGTTTATATTCGGAGTCTTGAGTTAACACCGAAGGAAGTTAACACTAAAATGTTTCACTGTTGGTTCGAAGAAAGTTAACACTAAATGGTTCACTGTTGGTTCGAAGAAAGTTAACACTAAAATGGTTCACTGTTGGTTCGAAGAAAGTTAACACTAAAATGTTTCACTGTTGGTTCGAAGAAAGTTAACACTACAATGTTTCACTGTTGGTTCGAAGAAAGTTAACACTAAATGGTTCACTGTTGGTTCGAAGAAAGTTAACACTAATATGGTTCACTGTTGGTTCGAAGAAAGTTAACACTAAAATGTTTCACTGTTGGTTCAAAGAAAGTTAACACTAAAATGTTTCACTGTTGGTTCGAAGAAAGTTAACACTAAAATGTTTCACTGTTGGTTCGAAGAAAGTTAACACTAAAATGTTTCACTGTTGGTTCGAAGAAAGTTAACACTAAAATGTTTCACTGTTGCCCACTGCAGCGATTGTCGTTAATGATGGCAGAAAGTTTTGTAGTAGAAGTATTCTCAACTTTTGATCAATGGTGCTTTTAAAAATAATCTTGCGAATTACTGACCCTGCATGTTCATACAACTTTCGAGGGCCCCCCGTATGCATTGAGACATATGGGGCTTAGGAAAATTGTCATTTGAGGGGGGTGTCCTTGGAAAATTATCATTATGGTGGGGGGAGGAATCCTAGGCTTATAGATATTGTGGCAAAAAGCTCTGTCCAGACAGGCGTTTGAAAATCTCGCTCCACCCCCCCCCCTTTCCCATAATGTTTGAAAAAAGTGGCTGGCATTGTCAGGGCTCCCGCACAGCATCATTGCCTTTCGTCACCATTCCCCCCCTCCCACTGACACGTCAGCATCAAACAACCAAGTAACTGAGTTCAAGTGTTTATAAAATGTCATAAAGGAAATCTGGACAGAAGACATTACAGACGGAGAACTTCAATCCTCTATTATTACGATTACGCTTACCCCAAAATGCCAATTCTAAAATTAGCGTGATTTTTTTTTCCATGTTAAATTTCCCAGTTTTCTATGTAAACTTTACTACCCCCCCCCCTCAATACACGATTTGAAATAGATACTTTGACAAAGGTCAACTTTTTTTTTAAACTGGACATCAAACAACAACAAACAAAACAAACAAACAAACAAAGATAAATTATGGCCCTTGGATCAGAATAAAACAATTATGTTCAATGAATTGCGTGCGACTGGAGTTTGGAAAAAGAAAAAAAAATGTCAAGGGTGAGAAAATTATTGTGTGGTTCCAGCGACACGAACAGTCGGGACACTAAAACATTCCCTGTCCTTTTGACTGCAAGACATGACTTTGTGGTTCCAGTGACACGAACAGTCGGGACACTAAAACATTCCCTGTCCTTTTGACTGCAAGACATGACTTTGTGGTTCCAGCGACACGAACAGTCGGACACTAAAACACTCCCTGTCCTTTTGACTGCAAGACATGACTTTGTGGTTCCAGCGACACGAACAGTCGGGACACTAAAACACTCCCTGTTCTTTTGACTGCAAGACATGACTTTGTGGTTCCAGTGACACGAACAGTCGGGACACTAAAACACTCCCTGTCCTTTTGACTGCAAGACATGACTTTGGGGATACAAGTGACACAGACTGCAAGATAATACTTTGTGTTTACAGTGACACAGACTGCAAGATGATACTTTTGTGGTTACAGTGACACAGACTGCAAGATGATATTGAAAAATTTAAATGTTGGGTACAGTTTCAGAAAACAATTTTAATTATAAGATAGATTAGTTTATTAGCGAGTGTAGAATACTGACTGATCGATGTAGAAGTCTTTCTGTATGTCTGCATATCCATCCATCCACTCATTAGCTATCCAATCGAATCCATCCGTCTATGATACAAGACACAACACATAATTTGTTTTAAACAAACCTGGACGCCTTCCCATAAAATACTTTAATGCCAACTTTTGTCAATGTTAGTTTAAATCGTTCAACTCCATGCAAGGTGTCATGCGGTAAATAAGCTTAAAGTAACGACATTTACAGTTTACAGGTGTGAGAATTTTAGTTTCCTTAGTTATGTATGTTTGTATGCACTTGGGTACGTGCACTATATGCAATGATTCCTGGCGATTCTAGGCTGAAAAATTTCACAAATGTGAGTGTGTGGACGTAACCAATATATCGGTAGGGGGGGGGGCCCTCATTATTACATCATATTTTTGTTATGAATTCGCTATGGCTTTTTGTGCGCTATGGCGATTGCTAAGGCGCTTACCTATTTAAACTATGCTTAGGGAAGGGACTAAATGTACGTTTGATGTTCTAAGTTACGGGCATTTGTATTGACGTATGGATAGACAGATGTTCTAAGTTACGGGCATTTGTATTGACGTATGGATAGACAGATGTTCTAAGTTACGGGCATTTGTATTGACGTATGGATAGACAGATGTTCTAAGTTACGGGCATTTGTATTGACGTATGGATAGACAGATGTTCTAAGTTACGGGCATTTGTATTGACGTATGGATAGACAGATGTTCTAAGTTACGGGCATTTGTATTGACGTATGGATAGACATATGTTTGTATGCACGCAGGAGAGCATGTGTAGGCCTATATGTTTAGTTACATGTTTGTATGCACGCAGGTTCGTGCCAGCAAAATTCCATGTATATGTTAATATGTTTGTATGCAGTTTGATTCTTTTCATTTGTACACATCATTATTAAACTGTATGTTATATGGTACAAATTTTATATAATATGTATTTGTATATATATATTAGGGTGGTGCTTAGAAACACCCCCTATTTTTGTTCGTTTATATATAGAAACTCTTAAAATAAAATATTAAGGTATTCAGTTCATGTTTACTGGTAGCTCAATGGCGTCAAAGTTTAGGAGTATTGGACCGTGATGAAAATACATGGTGTACTGCACTGTTGTTGTGTATATAACACTGTATAATATTAATTTAAGTTATGTGGATTGTCCTACACTGCTGTACTAAGCATATAAAACATGTAAATAGGCCTGGAAATGATAATTTAATACACAGCAGGCCAAGTAGGCCTAGACCAGTGGTCGGCAAAGTATGGCTCTGGCATTTAGTTTTATTTAGTATGCAACTTATTTAGTGTACTACTTATTTAGTGTAATAAAAGCAGATTTGGCTCCCAATTTTTTTTTTAATTGGTGTAATGTTCATATTTGGCTCTTTGGCTGATAAGTTTGCCGACCACTGGCCTAGACAAAGAAACTATTAGCAACACAGTATAGGCCTACCTACACCACCTAGAAACTATTGGCAACGTGCCAAGCTGATTATCCTATGGTTGTGCATTGGGATGGAAAGTTGATTCCGGATCTCACAAATAAAGAATGCATCGACAGACTTCCTGTAATTGTTTCTGGGAAAGGAGCATCACAGTTGTTAACTGTTGCAAAACTGCCTTCCGGAACTGGTGCTGCACAGGCCGGAGCTGTCTTTCAAGCTCTGCAAGACTGGGGTGTTAGTGACAAGATCAGAGGCATGTGCTTTGATACTACTAGTTCCAACACTGGTCGGATTAGTGGTACCTGCATCCTGCTGGAACAAAAACTTCAGAAACTGATTCTGGGCGCAGTCTTCCAATTCTGTCTAGGTGCCACTTCATCTCCTGAGGTTCTGCTATTCAAACGCTTCAAGGATCATTGGCAGTTCATTGACAGAGCAAACTATGAAACATCACTGACAAATTCAGACGTGTCTACTTCGCTAGAAGATGTGCGCAACTCTCTGATTGAATTTGCTCAGAAGCATATTCAAGAGCAGCAGCCAACAGATGATTATCGAGAGTTCCTGGAACTTGCTCTGCTATTTCTTAGGGTCGTGCCTGAAAGAGAAGTGCACTTCATTGCTCTTGTTGCAATGCACCATGCTCGCTCGATGTCGAAGGTTCTGTACAGCCTGAAGATATGGATGTTCAAAGGGCCATTCAGACTGACAACCAAGGAAGAGATAGGTCTTCAAGAGCTGTGAATCTTCATTGTACTGTCTACATGAGAGCCTGGTTCTCGGCTAATCTGGCAGCCATTGCTCCATACAATGATATGCTGTTGCTCCAATCAATTCTCAGCTACTCCGGAATCAACAGAGCTGTTTCCAGTGCTGCAACAAGTTTTCAAAGCACCTCTGGTACCTGTCCCCTGAATTGGTTGGGTTGGCATTCTTTGATGATCAGTTATCGGCAGAAACAAAAAGACGCATTGTAAATTCCATGAATGAAAGCGGTAATGAGGAGCCAGAGGACATCAAGCTAATCTCTGTTGATTTGGAATCTTTCAACAACAGGAGGCTCGAGGACTTCGTGTCGCCAAAGTCTAAAAGATTCTATGACATGATGGAGCTTAAGACTGGATTCCTGGATGCTGACCCAGATGAGTGGACCAACCATAAAGATTATCGGCGATCTTTGGAGACCGTTCAGCTGATTCAGGTTGTCAAGGACCATGCGGAGAGGGGTGTAGCATTGATTCAAGAGTACAGTGGAATCCTCACCAGAGATGAGGAGCAACTTCAGTTCCTGCTGCAGACTGTTCAACAGCATGGACAATCCTATCCAGACACTAAGAAACAGACATTGTCAAAATGACTTCTTATCGGAATGATAACATTGAACTACAAATACAGGTAGAATATTATAGATGCAGGATTGTTTGTGCTTGTTTAATTATTCATTTTACTGTTTAATGTTGAGTTTGAGAAACTATCTTTGATTAAAAAAGCCAAAAATTCCAAAAGCGTGATCTGTTTACTTGTTGAACGTGGCCTACCTAAACTTCGGCTTCATTGAGCTACCTATAAATATTAAGATATCAGCACCATTTTTTTTCTAGATGTTTCTACATCCAAAGGAACAATTTAAAAGGGTGAGTGAGACCTAAAGAAATCAAGGTTTTAATTTTTAGTGGTTCCTAAGCACCACCCTAATATATATATGTACAGTATATGGGGTCTAGACATGAAATAAGGTCTAGCCATGAGATAAGGTCTAGACGTGAGATGAGGTTTAGCCATGAGATAATGTCTAAACATTAGATAAGGTCAAGCCATGAAATAAGGTCTAGACATGAGGTCTAGACATGAGATAAGGTCTAAACAAGAAATAAGGTCTAGACATGAGATAAGGTCTAGATATGAGATAAGGTCTAGACATGAGATAAGGTCTAAACAAGAAATAAGGTCTAGACATGAGATAAGGTCTAGATATGAGATAAGGTCTAGACATAAGATAACGTCTAGACATGAGATAAGGTCTAGACATTAGATAAGGTCTAGACATGAGATAAGGTCTAGACATGAGGTCTAGACATGAGATAACGTCTAGATATGAGATAACGTCTAGATATGAGATAAGGTCTAGACATGAGATAACGTCTAGACATGAGATAACGTCTAGACATGAGATAAGGTCTAGACATGAGATAAGGTCTAGACATGAGGTCTAGACATGAGATAAGGTCTAGACATGAGGTCTAGACATGAGATAAGGTCTAGACATGAGGTCTAGACATGAGATAAGGTCTAGACATGAGGTCTAGACATGAGATAAGGTCTAGATATGAGATACGTCTAGACATGAGATAAGGTCTAGACATGAGGTCTAGACATGAGATAAGGTCTAGACATGAGATAAGGTCTAGACATGAGGTCTAGACATGAGATAAGATCTAGACATGAGATAACGTCTAGACATGAGGTCTAGACATGAGATAAGGTCTAGACATGAAATAAGGTCTAGACATGAGGTCTAGACATGAGATAAGGTCTAAACAAGAAATAAGGTCTAGACATGGGATAAGGTCTAGACATGAGATAAGGTCTAGACATGAGATAAGGTCTAGACATGAGATGAGAGTTCGGCGGAAGAGAGAGAAAGGTGATGGGGTTCAGACAAACAATATGACAGGAAGGGGTCGCCATGGTAACGCAGGTGGGGGGGGAGGGGGGGAAGAGAGATGAAAGATTAAAGTGAAGATAGATTCAACTCAAAAACACAGATTAGTACTGACAGCAGGCCTAATAGATGTAAAAAAAAATTAAATAATTAGATCTAGATTGCTGTAAACAAAATACGTCAGATGTTGTGATAACTGTTCCTTGATTGGGGGGGGGGGGATAGTTCTAAGTTTTAAAAAATAAATTTATCATAAAATCTTTTTTCGTGTTTGTGTGTGTGTGTGGGGGGGGGTGTTAGCGATAAAGACAGACAACATGAAATTTCTTTTGTTTTCAAAGTTTTTTTTTTTTTTTAAGACGCCAAAACACTTTTAAACAAGGTAAGTGTCTTGTCAGACATTAAATTTGTTAAATGAATTTGATCATCTGGTTTCGATTTAAAGAACAAAGCACCACTGGGATATATTTTGTGGTGCCATTTTAAAAAAAAAAATTCCCCAATGGCTATGGAGGCACCATGGGATGCCACAGGTGAGCCGCTTTAGCCTACAACTACAACATACCGATGGGTTTTACAAGCTGTCCAATGATAAAATGACCTGGTGAGCTAATAGCTATGTTTGTGTGATTAGAAGTGTGCCCCAGATCACGGGGGGGGGAGGGATAGTCGGGGGGGGGAGGGGCAATATTAGCTGTCAGTAGCCCGCATCTTGGGTAAATGTTTACAAACAATGAGACCAACATCTTATTTTTACAGGCGGTTGTTTTAAGAAAAATCGTTTTAAGAAAAATCTCGCATTAACGATCTTAAGGAACATCTGGCAGATTCCATATGACATCAATGACATTACAAGGTGACATTCAGCACGATTAAAAAAAAAAAGGACACGACAGAATGGACATGACATTGGACATGACATGACAGCTTGGACATTTCAGTGAAGTGTTTTGCTACTAGACCGTACCCCATGAATGTTTCTACGCCTACTTCGGTCACATGACGTTTGATGGTAATCCAAGATTCTTTGAGTAGTTTTCCTTGTTCGTCCGTTAGAGGCACTGGATCTAAGGGGAACATAAACAACATATTAATAAATGGAAGCATTATTTCAAAAGATCAATGGAACATTTCATTTTACTCATCATTAAAAAAAAAATAGGTTATATAGGTCAGTCAATCAATCTGTGAATTCACCTGGCCGCCCATCCAATCGATCTGTCTAAAGTACCCATCTAGCACAATCAGCATATCAATCAATCAATCAATCACCTATCTATCTATCTATCTATCTATCTATCTATCTATCTATCTATCTATCTATCTATCTATCTATCTATCTATCTATCTATCTATCTATCTATCTATCTATCTATCTATCTATCTATCTATCTATCTATCTATCTATCTATCTATCTATCTATCTATCTATCTATCTATCTATCTATCTATCTATCTATCTATCTATCTATCTATCTATCTATCTATCTATCTATCTATCTATCTATCTATCTATCTATCTATCTATCTATCTATCTATCTATCTATCTATCTATCTATCTATCTATCTATCTCTCTATCTATCTATCTGTCTATATATATATATATATATATATATATATCGGTGTGCTTTAAAGCTCTCTCCCTCTCTCTCTCACAGGGTGTTGTGTGTCAGTTTGACTCTGCCGGCCCAAGGTTTACATTGCTGGGTCAGCCTAACATGTACTGAATGACCCGATGACGAAAGAGAAGACATACACACACACACACACACAAAATATATATAGAGGCGAAGGTGAGTACGCCCAGACCTGAGTCTGTTTATTCTCCAACCTTACACCCCCCCCACCAAGCCCATCTCCTTCCCAACAACCAACATCAAAAGCCTCTTACGTTAACAGCACGCAATGAGTATTCTGATCTCAAGCCCCGTCTATCAGCATTTAGGCACGGAAAGAGACCCCTCCCTTCCATGATCCTGTGAGCTATCATGTGACACCCCCAGCCCCGTGCCTCCACCCCCACCCAACGCGACAGTATGTCCAGCGGCTCACCTTTGTCCGTGACGTCCACCTGGTCCAGGGGGGAGACGAACACGGGCATGTACTTGTTGTTGTTGTACAGCTCGCCCTCATCCTCCGCCTCCGCCGAGGTGCCCTTGAAGACGCCCCTGCGGCCGAGCTTGGCCAGGGACGTGGCCATGCGTCCTGCCAGTGAGGGCTGACGCCTGGGTTCCTGTGGAAGGAGAGGAATTGGTGGACGTTATAAAAAAATGGTTGATGTTTTTTTTTTAATGATGATAATGATTAATGGTGATAATGATAATGATGATAATAATGATGATAATGATTAATGATGATAATGATGAATGATGATAATAATGATGATAATGATGAATGATGATAATGATGAATGATGATAATAATTAATGATGATAATAATGATGATAATTATTAATGATGATAATAATGATGATAATAATATGCAATAATATGTAAAGCTTTGAATTGAAAAAAAAAAAGATTTCTTGATGCTAAAATGCAAAGGAATAGATAGAAAGAAAATACAAGGAGAGAAACACAGATCTAAAGTAAAACAAAAGGAAAGAGAAAAGATGAACAGACGGTAAAGATAAAAATATGAGATTGAACTAAAGACAAGAGATAAAAAAAGAAACATACAGCTACAGTTATATTGCGTGAAAATGCCAACACATCAAATGACAAAATTAAAGATTAAAATAAGTAAAAAAAAATGAATCTTAAAAATACGGCCAACAGAAAAAGATGAATGAAACAATAACTTAAAGCCACTACATTTATCTTTTACCTAGACCAGGGGGTCAGCAACCTGCGGCTCGCGAGCCGCGTTGCGCCTCTTTCAATGTCAAGTTGGGACTCTTTCGTGTCAAATTGGGGCCTTCCAGTTCAATTCTCAAATAATTATAATGATATGTTTTTATATTCCTATTCCTAATCAAATACCATAATATTGAAAGAACAATTTGAGTGGCTCTTTAAAAACTGAGAAAATTGTAAATTATAGCTTTTAGCTCTTCCATCTCAAAAGGTTGCCGACCCCTGCCATAGACCCCCGCCCCCAGAATTCTCCTTATGTTAATTTGTAAATAAACTCTGCACAGGGCAGCCAAATTAATATTTTCATTGAGATATGGTCATTTTCATAGTGGCCCCTAAATGTTCTTTTGCTTTGGGCCCCAAACGAAAATTTACTTAGCCCCCCCCCCCATCTACCAATGCTTGTCTACGGCCAACAATAGCCTTTAATGTTTTTTCATATGCCCCCTCCCCCCCCCCCCCGGGGGACGTCTCACCCTGGAAGAAATTTTTTTTTTTTACTATTTTTTTTAAACACCGCTACCATATAGACATGGGACGGGGTAGGGGTACTAGGCGTTACAGGGGCTTGAACATAAACAAATCTTAACTGACACTGAGTTACCCCCCCCCTTCCCCCCCCCCCCACACACAAACACACTTCATTTAGGAACGTTTCACTTTTCCTTCACATGTGCATTATTTACCTTCATCGTTGTTGATTTTCCGGGACTCTGTTCCGGGCAAGTATCCTGAACGTCGGTCATGTCCGCAATGACTGATGACTTGGATGGACTTTTCTGTGCATTAAAAAAAAAAAAAGAAAGAAAAATCACGTTAAAAAAACTTTGAAACAAACAAACAAAAAACGCCTCGGTCTAATGTTTTCTGGTCTCTCACCGGATCACGCAGTAGGTCAGCCTAACCCTGCAATGTTTAAAGTGGACCTTGAAAAAAAAAAAGGGTTTGGGGGGTGGTGGTGTTTCAAAGTGATACATAACATAACACCGTCTTAGAGAGAGAGGGTGAGAGAGAGAGAGAGATTGAGAGAGGGGGGGGAGAGAGAGAGAGAGAGTGAGAGGGAGAGAACAAAACGGAAACAGAACGTCAATGCTCTTAGAAAATGAAATAGACAAGATGGATTGATACATGGTAATACCATAGATCAGTGTTTCCCAAAATGTGGGATGACGGGAACAGGGTACACGCTGAACCGAACTCAGAACGTCCACGGCTAAACCGAAAATAATAATAAAATGAAATAAGGGGAAAAACCAAGACAGTGGAAAAAAAAAAACATCAACAACAACTATATGTAAGTTGCTATTTTTTTAAACTAGGGGTTAAACAATATAATGAAAATTAATAAGGGGGTGCACAAAAATGTCAAAAATTTGATAAACATTGCCGTAGATAAAAACATTCTCAGCCTTAAGCAAATGAAATAAAAATAAACAACATAAACAGGGAAATAAAGATTTAAAAAAAAAATCAATTACATATCGGCATCGAACGCGGGAGTGAATTTTGAAGTCACCATGTTTAGCATACGTCAATCAGTACGTCAATCTTTCACAGTTGTTGTGAATTCACCAATATCGAAAAAAAGATTCGATTTTACGCAAACCTTAACAATTGACGGCTAACACCTTACTAACAATCTGTGCCAGGGTTGCCTGGTGTTTTTTTATTTAAAACTATAACGGCCAACCTGACAACCCTGATTGGTCCACACGAAATCCTTAAAAAAATAAAACAGCAGATGACTTAAATTTAGGTCATAATAAAAATCATGCAGCGATTGGTTCACATCATTGATTTGACATTAACCAGTAACGTGACACAAACATAGTCAGCAAAACATCAATAATTAAACCCACAGAATGTTTGCAGTAAATGAATGGAATAAATCAGCCTGCACAGACATCCCATAATTTAAGCGATTTCAAAAATGACCCTTACCTCAAACAGAAAAAAAAATGACTTGTTAAAGTATTGGTGTTTCTTTTTTAATTACAATAATTTGTTTTTAAAACAAAGGTTACACACTTCACCAAAGATGGATAAATTAGTTCTAATAACAACCAGCTGATGCTGAAATTTCAAAACAGTGGTTCCAAAACCATTGGGCTCTCTAAACCCCACCATGGGCAGAATAATTAAGAATTGAAATCTATGTTAAATAACAATATTTAGCTCAAAGAGAATATTTTTCTTCATTATGTTTTAGGGGTCGCTTTTGATGGTATACAAAAAATTAGAAACTTGAGCGCACAAAAAAAAATTTTTTTAGAACCACTGGGTTATACAATCAAAACTGAGATAGAGATGCCATGCTGTCATTGAACACTTCCACTCGTGTATCAGGCACAGGTTTAGATTTACGTGACATACGTCAGTTTAATCCTTCTTCGCTGACATTTAAAAAAATCTAAATTTGGTCTCAGGCATCAAAGTTTCAGATTCTTCTTTTATTTACCCAGTTAGGTCGCTCGACCATAAATTAACCTTTATTTTTTTAAACAAATCTAACATATATATATATATATATATATATATATATATATATATATATATATATATATGTATGATGTCCGCCGCTGGTATTTTTAAGTTCGACTGCAGTGGATACAAATGTTGGAACCCATGACTCACATGATCCTACATCGGTGATACTCAAACATTTACGCTCAGCGGCCCAATGTGACAAGAGTTAAGGTTTCAGCGACCCAATGTGACAAGAGTTACGGTTTCAGCGACCCAATGTGACAAGAGTTACGGTTTCAGCGACCCAATGTGACAAGAGTTACGGTTTCGCGACCCACCATACAAAAAGCCTTTTATCTTTTCGCGACCCATCGGCGAAGTAAAAAAAAAAACAACCAAATGCGTAATCAAGGCGCCACTCATTGGGTGAGTAGATTTCCCGTTTTGCACTATATAGATTTACAAACGTAACGTTGTATAACATGTTGAGATATACGAGATGTAATTATGCATTGAATATAGACTCCCAATCTTATAATGATACGTTTGAATTAAGTCGTGGCCCAGTGAAATTAGTCCATTACTTTGAGAATCACTGTCCTACATTAGACTTCCGGAATCCCACAGAGATGGTTGGGTGATTCATAGTAGGAGAGTACTAGCTCGATTATTGTAGACACAAAACAATCACAGAAACATATTTTCTCTCTCGTTCTCACAACACACTAACACATTCAATAACAAATACCCATTCATTCAAACACACACACACACACATACACATTTACTCACACATACACGCTCACACACATTCACAAACACATTCAGTCTCACACACACACCTAATTACAAACACAAACACACTCACACACATTCACAAACACATTCACTCACTCACACACACGCACCTAATTACAAACACAAAGACATTCACTCACGCACACACAAACCTAATTACAAACACAAACACACTCACACACATTCACAAACACATTTACTCACTCACACAAACACACACCTAATTACAAACACATACACACTCACACACATTCACTCACTCACACACACACACCTAATTACAAACACACTCACACACATTCACAAACACATTTACTCACTCACACACACTCCTAATTACAAACACAAACACACTCACACACATTTAAAAACACATTTACTCGCTCACACACACACCTAATTACAAACACATACACACTCACACACATTCACAAACAAATTTACTCACGCACACACATTCACTGACTTCGCGGTTGTCATCAGGTGACTACATCACAGTTATGGCGGGTGAGAGTTCAGGTTGTGAACCCGATCAGTGTGTCCCAGATCTAGTGGTTTGTGAGCCCCAAGTGTCTCCCCCCTCCGGATCAGAACCGTTCTTGTAGGTAGGCAACACATGGTGATTGCCTGTGCCTACACTGTTAAAGGCACCCCTCCCCCTTACATTACGAATCCCTATCAAATCTGATACTATTTGGGCTCCTACAAGAACTTTTTACCTAGGGGCCCAAATATTTACAAAATATATGACTAGGCTTCCCCCCCCCCCCAAAAAAAAAGATAGCCGCTGCCAATAAGTCCACCGTTGTGCCTCCATGGCCATTTCAGCCAAGGACGGCTATATTTAGGAATGTCGATAGACATTTCACCCTTCCGTGAACATCGTTGGATGTTATTAGACTTGCGGTTATTTTGCATGGACGCACGGAGACATTAACCCAATGTCGTAAAGAGAACGCCGGGAATAAAAAAAAAATTAACTCCAGATTAGCCACGCTAAGCTATTACTTCCACAGAGTAGTCCGATTTGAATAATACATCGCAGATAAGTCTTGTTTACACGACGACGTAACGATACAAAAAAAAAATTCACCACGTTGATGGAGATTACTTGCGATACAACTTTTTAAAAAAAAATGCAACAATCAACGAAAGTTATAAGACAGGTGTATGCGTCAGGTAAATCCGCCTGGATCCTGCACTGTGGTACTTGCGTCAGAGGTAGTAATCTTAGTACGTGAAGATTTTCGAAGGTATATTCGAAAGCTCTGAACAGAGCTTTGTGTTACCGAGCCAAAAAATGTTGCTAATCATTACATCATTTCACGTTTACATATCTTGGGTCTTTTACAACGTTTTTCTTAACTTCGCGTCTGTTTGTGTGTTTGTCCCGGAATTTTACAATCCAATTTTAGACCACTTTCCGATAAGTTATAGCTCTGATACTTTCAATAAAACTCAGAATCCGATGACAATGCAATATTCTTACTATTTCATTATGATTTGATGAGTTTCTTAATAAATAAAATTAAATATGTATGGCGAATAGGTCACAGCCTTGTCTAAATCAAGGGAAATTACTGGTGCTATACTCTACTGCGCCTGAACACGTGTGTGATTAGACCACTTCCAGAACAAACAAAAGAATTAACGGCCAAAATTGATTTTAAAAGCGAACGCAGCGCAATAAAAACAAATGTGTTGAAAAATTATTTAAAGTGAAAGAACTCAAAATTTATATTCCCTGTTTATAAACATGATACTCCAAAAAGTTTCACTACTCTCTTTGATTTTCTGCGCAATAATACATGTGACGTCAGAGCTCTCCAGTAAGCTCGAGCAGAAATATATATAGTATAGTTAAATCGGGTCTGTCTTGCAGTACTCTTACACCAACATTTTTTAACTCTTCGTATTAATTGAAAAACAATATTTTAACTAAATAGTAGAACATAAAAATTACATTATAAAAAAATATTTTATAAAAAAACAACGTGTTTATTGCGTACTAAAAAGCAGAAAATAATTTCTGAATAAATTGTTAACATGGTAATATTAATTGACTTTATAAGAGCTTCTGATTTTTATAAAAACGAAAAAAGTTGGGCGCATGAATCTTATATTATGTGAATGTTTGTATTACAGTATCAGAATCATCAAATGTTAAGAATTAAATCCCAAAAGAATTATTACAGAAGGTTTTCGAAATATCAAGATAATGCAGATCATTTATTAGAACTTAGTCTAGATAACAAAATGCATATGAGTATGCAAAATTAATTCTAGTGTTGTATAACATGCGCCCAACGTTTTTCGTTTTTATAAAAATCAGAAGCTCTTATAAAGTCTATTACTATTACCATCTTACCAATTTATTCAGAAATTATTTTCTGCTTTTTTAGTACGCAAGAAAAACGTTGTTTTTGAAATAATATTTTTTATAATGTAATTTTTATTATATTTAATACACTGTATACACATATAGCTGGAGTGTATTGAAGAAAATGAAATAATCTTAAAAACATTCAGTCATTGAGTTAGGTAGAGCGCTTGACCGCTAACCGAAAGGTCTGGAATTTGGAAAAAAACTTATTACTTTTTTTTTTATTCGGCTCATGAATATCCAGGTTCTTCATTATCCGATTAGCTATTATCTACAGAGAGAAAACCTTATCCGGATTAGGCAACATGACATCGTCTCATTCTTATTCCTATTCTTTCTCTATCTTCCCTTAAAACATAATGCGGCTCTTTGGTGAGCTTCGTGCGGCTCTTTGGTGAGTCTCGTGCGGCTCTTTGGTGAGCTTCGTGCGGCTCTTTGGTGAGCTTCGTACGGCTCTTTGATGAGTCTCGTGCGGCTCTTTGGTGAGCTTCGTGCGGCTCTTTGGTGAGTCTCGTGCGGCTCTTTGGTGAGCTTCGTGCGGCTCTTTGGTGAGTCTCGTGCGGCTCTTTGGTGAGCTTCGTGTGGCTCTTTGGTGAGCTTCGTGTGGCTCTTTGGTGAGTCTCGTGCGGCTCTTTGGTGAGATTCGTGCGGCTCTTTGGTGAGTCTTGTGCGGCTCTTTGGTGAGTCTCGTGCGGCTCTTTGATGAGTCTCGTGCGGCTCTTTGGTGAGATTCGTGCGGCTCTTTGGTGAGTCTTGTGCGGCTCTTTGGTGAGTCTCGTGCGGCTCTTTGATGAGTCTCGTGCGGCTCTTTGGTGAGCTTCGTGCGGCTCTTTGGTGAGCTTCGTGCGGCTCTTTGGTGAGCTTCGTGTGGCTCTCTATCAGCTAGTTTTTGAGTTGTAATTTCATAACCTTTCTTCATCAAATCCACATCACTTGCCGCTGGGGGCCCTTTATTGTATTTTTACTTTATAAACAGGGCCTGAGTTAGGCTCTCATCGATCCGATAATATAAAGTCGAAGTAATCAGTTTGAAGCAAGAAAAAAAAACTAAAACAAAAAAAACACACCGTAAAATTATGGAATGGAATGGCGTGTGAGGAGATGATCAAATAATCGGCAACATATCGGCATAATCAATTCCATAACAGGCAGACAGTGAGGTGAATGAACATAATCAGTTCCATAATAGAGGCAGACAGTGAGGTGAATGAACATAATCAGTTCCACAATAGAGGCAGACAGTGAGGTGAATGAACATAATCAGTTCCATACTAGAGGCAGACAGTGAGGTGAATGAACATAATCAGTTCCATAATAGAGGCAGACAGTGAGGTGAATGAACATAATCAGTTCCATACTAGAGGCAGACAGTGAGGTGAATGAACATAATCAGTTCCATAATAGAGGCAGACAGTGAGGTGAATGAACATAATCAGTTCCATAATAGAGGCAGACAGTGAGGTGAATGAACATAATCAATTCCATAACAGGCAGACAGTGAGGTGAATGAACATAATCAGTTCCATACTAGAGGCAGACAGTGAGGTGAATGAACATAATCAGTTCCATAATAGAGGCAGACAGTGAGGTGAATGAACTCGGTCAAGGAGAACAACGAGGGAAGGGAAGAGTCGGGTTGGGCCCTGGTTGTTATTTTGGTAGGTGAGGGGGGAGTGATGTGGGGAAACAGGGTAGAATTGGTCAGCATCGGCCAGCTGTGAAGTTCTTGTTTCGTGCCACAGACAGACTTTTTTTTTTTTGAAGTCACTCCCACATGCCCCGCAGTGTCTAGAGCGGCGGTTCTCAATGTACGATTTCTGGCCTAAATGTCTTTACGAAAACCTTTCAGTACACAATACAGGACATAGAGACTATCACAGGACGTGGTGTTTTTTTAAAATTATAGTACAGATAGCTTTACGGTCAGCTGGTGTCAAGTCTGATCACTTGGTCTGGACGTCACATAACAGAGACAGAATGACCCGGACATTAAGACAAAGGGGGAATAATTGGGTAACGTTGTCATTTGGCTGGGGTTGTCTTATCCTGTTACAAGGGAAAAAATAAGGGAATGCCTAACCAAAACTAGGAGTTATAGGAGATTGAAGAGACAGAGCCCTGTGTAGAACTAGGGGTTATAGGAGATTGAATGGGCAGGGTCGTGTGTAAAACTAGGGGTTATGGGAGATTGAATGGGCAGGGTCGTGTGTAAAACTAGAGGTTATAGGAGATTGAATGGGCAGGGTCGTGTGTAAAACTAGGGGTTATGGGAGATTGAATGGGCAGGGTCGTGTGTAAAACTAGAGGTTATAGGAGATTGAATGGGCAGGGTCGTATGTAAAACTAGGGGTTATAGGAGATTGAATGGGCAGGGTCGTGTGTAGAACTAGGGGTTATAGGAGATTGAATGGGCAGGGTCCTGTGTAAAACAAGGGGTTATAGGAGATTGAATGGGCAGGGTCGTGTGTAAAACTAGAGGTTATAGGAGATTGAATGGGCAGGGTCGTGTGTAAAACTAGGGGTTATGGGAGATAGAATGGGCAGGGTCGTGTGTAAAACTAGGGGTTATAGGAGATTGAATGGGCAGGGTCGTGTGTAAAACTAGGGGTTATGGGAGATAGAAGGGACAGAGCCTTGTGTAGAACTAGGGGTTATAGGAGATTGAATGGGCAGGGTCGTGTGTAAAACTAGAGGTTATAGGAGATTGAATGGGCAGGGTCGTGTGTAAAACTAGAGGTTATAGGAGATTGAATGGGCAGGGTCGTGTGTAGAACTAGGGGGTTATAGAAGATTGAATGGGCAGGGTCGTGTGTAAAACTAGAGGTTATAGGAGATTGAATGGGCAGGGTCGTGTGTAAAACTAGGGGTTATAGGAGATTGAATGGGCAGGGTCGTGTGTAAAACTAGAGGTTATAGGAGATTGAATGGGCAGGGTCGTGTGTAGAACTAGGGGTTATAGGAGATTGAATGGGCAGGGTCGTGTGTAAAACTATGGGTTATAGGAGATTGAATGGACAGGGTCGTGTGTAAAACTAGAGGTTATAGGAGATTGAATGGGCAGGGTCGTGTGTAAAACTAGGGGTTATGGGAGATAGAAGGGACAGAGCCTTGTGTAGAACTAGGGGTATAGGAGATTGAATGGGCAGGGTCGTGTGTAAAACTTGAGGTTATAGGAGATTGAATGGGCAGGGTCGTGTGTAAAACTAGAGGTTATAGGAGATTGAATGGGCAGGGTCGTATGTAAAACTAGGGGTTATAGGAGATTGAATGGGCAGGGTCGTGTGTAAAACTAGGGGTTATAGGAGATTGAATGGGCAGGGTCGTGTGTAAAACTAGAGGTTATAGGAGATTGAATGGGCAGGGTCGTGTGTAAAACTAGGGGTTATGGGAGATAGAATGGGCAGGGTCGTGTGTAAAACTAGGGGTTATGGGAGATAGAAGGGACAGAGCCTTGTGTAGAACTAGGGATTATAGGAGATTGAATGGGCAGGGTCGTGTGTAAAACTAGAGGTTATAGGAGATTGAATGGGCAGGGTCGTGTGTAAAACTAGAGGTTATAGGAGATTGAATGGGCAGGGTCGTGTGTAGAACTAGGGGGTTATAGAAGATTGAATGGGCAGGGTCGTGTGTAAAACTAGAGGTTATAGGAGATTGAATGGGCAGGGTCGTGTGTAAAACTAGGGGTTATAGGAGATTGAATGGGCAGGGTCGTGTGTAAAACTAGAGGTTATAGGAGATTGAATGGGCAGGGTCGTGTGTAGAACTAGGGGGTTATAAGAGATTGAATGGGCAGGGTCGTGTGTAAAACTAGAGGTTATAGGAGATTGAATGGGCAGGGTCGTGTGTAGAACTAGGGGGTTATAGAAGGTTGAATGGGCAGGGTCGTGTGTAAAACTAGGGGTTATAGGAGATTGAATGGGCAGGGTCGTGTGTAAAACTAGAGGTTATAGGAGATTGAATGGGCAGGGTCGTGTGTTGAACTAGGGGGTTATAGGAGATTGAATGGGCAGGATCGTGTGTAAAACTAGGGGTTATAGGAGATTGAATGGGCAGGGTCGTGTGTAAAACTAGGGGTTATGGGAGATAGAAGGGACAGAGCCTTGTGTAGAACTAGGGGTATAGGAGATTGAATGGGCAGGGTCGTGTGTAAAACTTGAGGTTATATAAGATTGAATGGGCAGGGTCGTGTGTAAAACTAGGGGTTATAGGTAGGGTTCGAAGTCGCGTAACGTTACGCGTAAGATACCGTAAATTACGCGTAATTTACGGTAACGTAATTTTGAAAATTACGCGTAAATTACGGTAATTTAAAAATGCATATTTGACGGCTATTTTTAATTGTTTCTGTCGCAATTCGTTGTGTTAACAGTGGCGATTAATTAATTACAGTGATTAGGAGTACCATCTACATCCGGCCACAAGCCTAAACCGGGAGTATTCGTTTGGTAAAACAGCGTAAACCGCACAGTACATTGTTTGTTTATATCGTTTCAGTAAACATAATAAAATAAATATTTTCAATAAGGAAGCCAAAGTCTGGTTAAAAATAAGATAAAATCATAACAATTTTCGATTAAGTACACAATGCCGCCATGAGCTGTATGGCTAGCGGCCGCAAGCCAAACGGGGAGGTTATAAAATAAAACAAATCCAAAAAAAAATGTTTTTTTTAAACATTATCTACAGTACCGTACCCAGGATTTTTTTTTTTTTGGGGGGGGGGGGGGGGGCCTGTTCCAAGTTTTTAAAGGCAAATATTTGACAATTTTTTATGAGTTACTATCAGCAATAACATTAGGGGGGGGGGCTGCAGCCTCCCAGCCCTCCCCCTCCCCCACCCTGGGTACGGCCTTGATTATCTATATAAGTTCCAAATGTCATGAAACGTATAGAAAACATTTTACTGTGTATAGTGCTTCCGTCGATCGCGTCGGCCGTATTACGCTGCGTATTGCACCCACGTCGTCTGTATTTCGCTGCGGATTGCCCCAGCGTTGATCGCGTGTGCCGTCTTTTGCTGAGTTCGGCACCCGCGGCGTATTTCGCGGCGCATTGCACCCGTCCAGCGTCGACCGTATTAGACGGTATTACTCAGCCAAAGATGGCCGCCGCTGATGCAGTAAGTACACAACGAAATACGTGGACGACGGGCAAATTAGTATGACCGGTTAATTACAAGTAAAAACCTTCGAAAACATTATTAAAAATACACCTACTAGCAATCAGTGAGCGTGAGCAACAAAAGGAACATAAATTTTCAAGAAATTGGGCATTAATGGTACGCGTAATTTTGGAGTAACTTACGCGTAAATTACGCGCGCCAATCTTACGCGTAATTTTCGAACCCTAGTTATAGGAGATTGAATGGACAGGGTCGTGTGTAAAACTAGATGTTGATAGGAATGAAATGGGCAGGGCCGTGTTTATAACCAGGCAAGCTAGGCAGCCGTCTAAGGGCAGATATGGGCAAAACTATGGCTCGTGGAAGGAGAGAGAAAAATAACCCGATAGATAGATCAATATATTGATCGTAGACTGCTTGAACATCATAAGAGAGAAGAGAGGGGGGGGGAAGGGAGAGAGAAAGTGTGTGTGAGAGAGAGAGTGAGAGAGAGAATGAGAGAGAGGGGGAGGGGGAGAGAGAAATTGTGTGTCAGTGTGTGTGTGTGTGTGTGTGTGTGAGAGAGAGAGAGAGAGAGAGAGGGAGAGAGAGGGAGAGAGAGAGAGGGAGAGAGAGAGAGAGAGAGAGATAGAGAGAGAGAGAGAAGGAGAGAGATTGACATCTATAGAACAGAGAGAGACAAGTTGTGAGAGAGAATTTGAGAGCCAGTTATAAATATGTTTGAGTTTAAACCAAGTCATGGTTGAGAAGATACAGCGCAAATCTACAATATCAAAATAAGATAAATAAAATGTCAACACACGTAAGTCGAGAGAAAATAGAAGAAAACGAAATGAGGGCACAAAAATAAGAAATCAGGTCAGAAAAAGTTAAGCTGGAAAAAAAAAGCAATCAAAATATTGTCCAGTGGAAAAAATAAAAAGTAGAACATTGTAAAAACAAGCAATTAAGCCTGTTCCATTCTGGACACAGGACGTGTTAGCGCATTTTCAGTACGTTTGTTATCTTTCAGTAAATATTTGTAAATTTTGGAAATGTTTATAAATTCAATTGTGTAATGCATATATCTGAAAAAAGATATTAAAAGGACAAGTAAGTCATGTTGAATAACTGTTACAAAAAGAAATAATGATTACGCCCCTTTGATTAGCTTTTATTATTTATATTTAAAATATAAGCAAAACGGTACATAACACTCTCTTATATTTTGGCCCTGAGAGGTCAAATCGCGAAATGGACTTTTGATGTACACTTGGAAGGCCAAGACCTACACAATGATATTTACATCATGGGTCTAGGACTTATGGTTGCTGAGATATAGGGCGTTCCATTATTAATATAGCTTATATAGTAAAAAACGGTACTTTATAAGGCCCCTTTTACGGGCCTGAGAGGTCAGATCGCGAAATGGAAAAAAGCTATTTCTTGGCAGGCCAAGACCTACAAAATGATATATACATCATGGGTCTAGGACTTATGGTTATTGAGATCTAGGGTGATGACAGACAGACAGACAGACAGACAAAACGGGGACAATAGAGCATTTTTTTTCGAAAATGCTCTAAAAAATAATCAGCTTTGAAAATATATATATATATATATATGGCAGGTGAAGCGTAAAACTATCTAATTTAAAAAAAAAAAAACAACGCTGCTTGAAAGATGGCGACTTACATGAGTAAGTAGAGAGTGATTGTGTTAAACATCAGTAAGTAGAGAGTGATTGTGTCAAACATCAGTAAGTAGAGAGTGATTGTGTCAAACATCAGTAAGTAGAGAGTGATTGTGTTAAACATCAGTAAGTAGAGAGTGATTGTGTCAAACATCAGTAAGTAGAGAGTGATTGTGTCAAACATCAGTAAGTAGAGAGTGATTGTGTCAAACATTAGTAAGTAGAGAGTGATTGTGTCAAACATCAGTAAGTAGAGAGTGATTGTGTTAAACATCAGTAAGTAGAGAGTGATTGTGTTAAACATCAGTAAGTAGAGAGTGATTGTGTTAAACATCAGTAAGTAGAGAGTGATTGTGTTAAACATCAGTAAGTAGAGAGTGATTGTGTCAAACATCAGTAAGTAAACAGTGATTGTGTCAAACATCAGTAAGTAGAGAGTGATTGTGTTAAACATCAGTAAGTAGAGAGTGATTGTGTCAAACATCAGTAAGTAGAGAGTGATTGTGTCAAACATCAGTAAGTAGAGAGTGATTGTGTTAAACATCAGTAAGTAGAGAGTGATTGTGTCAAACATCAGTAAGTAGAGAGTGGTTTTGTTAAACATCAGTAAGTAGAGAGTGATTGTGTCAAACATCAGTAAGTAGAGAGTGATTGTGTCATACATCAGTAAGTAGAGAGTGATTGTGTCAAACATCAGTAAGTAGAGAGTGATTGTGTCAAACATAAGTAGAGAGTGATTGTGTCAAACATCAGTAAGTAAACAGTGATTGTGTCAAACATCAGTAAGCAGAGAGTGATTGTGTCAAACATCAGTAAGTAGAGAGTGATTGTGTCAAACATCAGTAAGTAAACAGTGATTGTATCAAACATCAGTAAGTAGAGAGTGATTGTGTCAAACATCAGTAAGTAGAGAGTGATTGTGTCATACATCAGTAAGTAGAGAGTGATTGTGTCAAACTTCAGTGAGTGCTCTGTATAGTTTTAGACAGAGTTGACATAGAAATTGAAATGTTCATGATTATATAACAGACATATTACCAGTACGACACTAGAGAAAAAAAACATTATGGATTTTACAGCTTTGATATGTATGAACATTTGAATGCAGTTTTCACACATAGATGTAATTAAATAGTGCCAAATTTTGCATGATACAGGTGCAAACGAGGAAGGATATTTTACTGCACGATACAGGTGCAAACAGCAAGACATGAGACATGACAAAATGTCCCACAGTCATTAAGTTACCTGGAAAAACGTCCCCAGACTCTTGGATATCCTCATTGTGATCGTATGCTTGCCGTTTTGCTGCGTATCTGCTTCCGGTCGGCCAATGGGCCTTTTGTCTCGCTCTGCACCGCCGTCGGCTGCTGAAAAATCTCTTGCGGGCGAGGTGATGGAGCAAAGATTGTCAGTGGATCTTACCTGGAGATGACGACCGAGTCGAACATTAAAAGCCTTTCGGGGTCTATTTACTGGGATAACAGTTGTTTATTACAGTTAATGGGATGCATTTGCGTTAAGAATAAGATTTATTAGTTATATCGCAGAGTGAACAAAGTCTGTTGGCTTGGATTACTCTAGAGATGTGCTGCGCCCGTAACACGACGGGTAGTGTAGGGATGTTATCATCAGGAAATCGTTCGTTCAACACGGTGACATGTTTTTGGTCTTTAGCAGTGGTTCTCAAATTATTACTTTCAAAGGGGCTGAGGCCGGTAACATCGGCAGGGGCGTCGTTAAAGGAGGCGCGGCGGTACCCAAGGTAGGGTGAGACCGGTAACTTTTAGGGGCCCCGATGGGAGGGGGGAGGGAGAAATATTAGTTTTAAGAGAAATCCCAACAAAACATTTGAGGAAGGACTTTCAAATTATTAGTGACGCCGCTGATAAAGGGCCTCAGAAAAAAAAAAAACTTATGTGTTGATGTGGTAGTCCGCCAACGGTGACACACGTGTGTGCTGGGGGCACATGGCGACGTTGGCTGATCGGCGGGTTGCCCGTCAATTTAAGTGGAGTTTTTTCGGCGAGAGTTTTAACCACTGGAGAGTTTGTCGCGGTTTTAGTGGCGGGTTTAACAGTTTTATGTAACGAAAATACTAAACTGGCGGGTTTCTTACTGAGTTTCGGCGCTTTTTCGATTAGAACGTCTGGCAGCAACATTGGCCGGTTAAGAAGACACAGCCTGCGGGATCTCACAGTAAAAAAAAACATTACGCGGGGGTGTGGGGTTAAGAGTCAAGGGAAAAAAAGCGTTACGTATTTTAATTGAATGCCCCCCCTCCCAGCCTAGTAAACCCTAGTGTACCCTCCCCCCTTCCATAAGGCGGCCCTATGAAGAAAATTGAGACTAAGAAAAAGTTGGCAGATGCCGCTTAGTATGACAAAGAAAAAAAAGTCTTGCACACTTGAAAGTTTTCAAGTAGTTTAAAAAAAGTCTCTTTCTTGATATCGAACAGTGCTCGGGGATACGGACGACTTGGAGGCACTTTGGGGGTTTTAATTTGTTCTACTTATCTTAAAGATAAAAAAAAAATGTACTTTTCGAAACTTTTTGGAAATGAGTTTTTTTTTTAAATTCTTTTTTTTTTTTTAAATTTCAGTAGCGTAGGAAAGGGTTGTGCTACCGAACAAAGCTTGGGCAAACAACAACAAAGGAACTCGTACATGGCGCCACAATAGCCAACTACGCGGCTCTGCTTCCTGCATTAAATTTTGTATTCTCTGTCAAAACAGCAAACTTAATATTTCACACGAAAAACTCTTTAAAAGAACAACAAAAACAACAACATAGAAATAAATCTTATAATAACACATTTTTTTTACTGGCTCCTACACGTTTAAGTTTCTCTGTCTGTATTGAATGAAGATGTCTCAATTACATCCAGATATATAATGACTGGACATCCGTTTTTCACAACTTTAACAGCCTGGACCACAGAAAATGAGCCCAGGACTGAAGTTCATCCCTGTTCTCGTACTTTACTATTTCTAGAACAAAACAACACGTCTAACCCCCCCCCCCCTTTCAACCTCCATCCCCAATTTAGTGACCTTATTTTCCCTTTTAGTGGAGACAGGACAATATAGATCACGGTACACGTGGTCTACAAGCCTCGTTTTAGTCCAATAATGAATGTCAAGTTAGGTTTATTTATAGATTTAGTATCTTGATTGTTTTTTCTCACAGTAATATCTTTATTATATTTTTTTAAAGAAAATGTTATGAAAAGAAGGATCAAGAAATGTGCCGCAAGTTTTCATACAAAAAGTAAATCTGAACAGAATTTGAGTTACAGTTTACGATCGCAGAACCAGAGGCATAACTAAGGAATGATAGATAGACTTGGGGTGCGTGCATTGTGTGCCGCTGGAAAAAAAAAAGGGTGAATGTGGCGTACGCACTATTTGTCTCAGTCAAGCCAAGGGCTGATGCCGAACTAAGTGTAAATTAAAGAAACACAAACAACAACAACAACAACAAAAACGTATCAGAAAGGGGGGGGGCTCACTCACGCCCCTCCACCCACCCACAAGACTGCAACGGTCATGGCTCTATATCGGAAGGACACTGGGCCGACTGAGGGATCGAACCCAAACCCTGAGCAGCGACGACTGTCGTGGTGACAGCGAAAGTACATTAACTAGCTGCCCAGAGGTGGAGGGTCATTAAATTGTTTACCCGGTCACTCTTCAGTGGACACAACATTCACACGTCCGGGTGAATTGAGTCAGTGTAAACCCACTCCCCTCCAACCCATTTCTAGCCTGTTTACATTTCCACATTTCCTAGCTGACAGGGATAATTGAGTGGGGGGGGGGGGGGGTCAACTGGAGCGAGATGAAAGCGTTGCGTTGGCGTGGCTGCGAGTGAACTTTGACAGGTGATGTGTCTATCAAGCTCACAAACATTCGTCTGGTGAGTCGCAGCACAAACAAAAACACCTGCGACATCAACACAACTACAACATCAACACAACTACGACATCAACAAAAACACCTGCGACATCAACACAACTAAGATAGCAGCAAAATAACTGCGACAGCAGCAAAATAACTGCGACAGCAGCAAAACAACTTCGACAGCAGCTAAACAACCACGACAGCAAAAAAAAAAAAATGACTACGCAAGCATTAGCCAGTGGCGTATCTTGCTTTAGTGGCGCCCCTGAGGAGGGCTCTAAAAATGCCGCACCATTTCCGTGCCCAATTAATGATGCAGGTGCCGCCCCCGGATACCATTGTATGCCAACGCCTATCACCTCCCCCCATCACCGCCTCCCCTAATGTCACAGCGTATCGGCGAATACTTACGTCTAGGGCTCCCAAAAGTCTAGCACCGGCTCAGTTACACACACACACACAAACACACACGCACAGTGTGATTTACAGAAAGTGGTGTGGCGGTTTGAAATAAATAAAATCGAAACGGGGAAACCCGATAGATCCACACACACACAATTGACTTCATTCTCGGGTACATAAAATCAACATGGATAATGATTTTTTCTTGTTTTTTTTTGAGTATATTGTTTTTTTGTTTCAAGTTAATCTCAGGAAGCGAAAGATACAGACAATTTAATCCCCCCCCCCCCCAGTAGATTATCTTGTTATGACGACAAAGCCACGTATTTTCTTGCTTTGTTTTTTTTCTCTAAAATAAGTGGCAAGCGCTGACCTACTATTGAGGAGTAAATGGCGGTCACGTGACAGGAGTTGGAGACCAAAAATAGCGAGCCATCGTGCTGCTGGCCGAACGGATTAGTTAGAGCAGTGGTTCTCAAAAGTTTTACAAATCACTACCCGGTGAAACAATTGCTCATTTATCCCAAACCACTTGTAGAGAAAAGAACCAAAAAAAAAAAAAAATAATAATTCTGGAATAAAATATTTATAACATTTTTGAAGACCCACTTCACTTTAGCTCGCGACTCACACTTTGAGAAGCACTGGGTTTAGGGGGGGGGGGCTGCTTTAATCCCACTTAAATGTTGATGTGTCTGCATTGATCTACCGACCTAAATCTTTGTGTTTATCGGATTACGCCTGGATCATTAATACAGCCAGATACCGGAAGTGAATGGAAGAAATCGTTTTAAGTGACAACACGGTGATTGACAGAAATGAAATTTTCTGACGGCATTAGACATCTAATACATAATCGTCTAGCCTGGTGTACGTACGGGCGAGCGTTGTGAATAACTTCCGCGGCTAAAAATAGACTGGGGAATTCCAAAATTTTAGTCTCACTCAAGGGGAGTTAGCTCTTGCTTGGCTAAAAATAATTCTCGCCGGTCCAGGTACCGGGCCTTTGATATAGTTTTTTTTTATAAATGGCGATTTATTATCATAACCCCCCCCCCCCAATAACAACACAAAACCTGCGGTGTTAATATAAGCATTACATTTGTACACATAGAATGGAATTTGAATACAACGGATGTGCAAGAGTTTCAATGCAAACAAATGCACCCACACTGAGTACGTACCTGATTCTCCGCCGCTGACATCCCCGCCGAGGCGAAAGATAACATGAAAGTAGGGCGCGGCGATTCCACAAAGCGCTCATGCGATGTAGGAGAATCCAGACCGAATCGGACGCCGCTGCTCGAAGACGGACATCTCCCGCGGGACGCACCAGTTTGAGACGCGCCGTGAGCGTCTTCGCAGGCGACGTCACTGTCTTTCAGGCGTGACGCCGGCGTCGCGGGACAGTCCCTTTCAGAACTTTCATCAGACAGGCACGATGGTTGTTCGGGGGCGCTTCTCGATTCAGGCTGCTGCCCAGAAGATGAAGACGAAGAGCAAGAGCTGACGTCTTTGGAGAACGTTCTAGCGTTGGCGAAAACCTGCCGTTTACATTTCGCTGCCAGGCTAGTGCTGCCGCTTGTTTCGCACTGACCGCATCTCGCCACGCCCGGAGCTTCAAGGCATCCGTCGATAACGTCTTTGTCTCGCGGGCCGCTCGGTAAGGCGTCGGCTGTCGCACCGCTGTGGTGGACCTGAGCTTCGGTGACGGCGTAGACCGCCGATTTGTTGTTGTTCTTCTCTGTCGTCTCGTGGGGACGTGTGCCTCGGGGATTGCCGCCCACACCCGCTGAGCGTGGGGCGGAATCAGGGCCGTCGATGCTGTAAAAATTACTCCCTTCGTCACTTTGGCTCGATTTCGTAGGAAGGTCACTTCGAAAGCCCCTCGACTGGGTGTCCCCCTCACTGTTTCGGCCCCAGTTCGATTGGCTCTCGTGGAGACGTGACGTCATCACCTCACTCCCAGAATACATCGGCGAGCGTGCGTATAGGCAAGGATCGCAATCGGGAATTCCGTCAGCGAATTCAAAATTAAAACCGTCCATGTTCAAGTCAAGTAATTTCCGATTCTAAGAATACCATCTGATCACATTTGTTGATTTTTTTCCATTTTTTAAAATATATCTTTTCTTTCTCGAAGGTCTGAGCGACGGGCGACGTCACCCAATGAATTCCCTCACTAGAACAGAAAATAAATTCTCCTTTTCCCCCTCTTACAACTGACTTCAAGTGAGACTTTGTTGACAATAGATTTGTTGACAATAGCCGTTCAGGCTGCGGGCGAAGATGGTGGTTGCGCAATGACGTGACCTTAAAGAACAAAACAGAGCAAAGTATTATTATCTTGCTTGATACATGAAATAATAATATTGTATGAAATGAAACGGTTGTTCTAAATGTCAAGGAGCACAAAATTCAGGCCGATTTTTTAAAAATAAAGTTTATGACAAATACACGCGCGCGCACAAAAAGGAAAAAATAATCAAAACAACAACAGCATACACATGGTTGGTCTGAGTGTCTAGGTAAAGCTAGACATGGTTGGTCTGAGTGTCGAGGTAAAGCTAAACATGGTTGGTCTGAGTGTCGAGGTAAAGCTAGACATGGTTGGTCTGAGTGTCGTGGTAGAGCTAGACATGGTTGGTCTGAGTGTCGAGGTAAAGCTAGACATGGTTGGTCTGAGTGTCGAGGTAAAGCTAGACATGGTTTGTCCGAGTGTCGAGGTAAAGCTAGACATGGTTGGTCCGAGTGTCGAGGTAAAGCTAGACATGGTTGGTCTGAGTGTCGAGGTAAAGCTAGACATGGTTGGTCTGAGTGTCGAGGTAAAGCTAGACATGGTTGGTCTGAATGTCTAGGTAAAGCTAGACATGGTTGGTCCGAGTGTCGAGGTAAAGCTAGACATGGTTGGTCCGAGTGTCGAGGTAAAGCTAGACATGGTTGGTCCGAGTGTCGAGGTAAAGCTAGACATGGTTGGTCCGAGTGTCGAGGTAAAGCTAGACATGGTTGGTCTGAGTGTCGAGGTAGAGCTAGACATGGTTGGTCTGAGTGTCGAGGTAAAGCTAGACATGGTTGGTCTGAGTGTCTAGGTAAAGCTAGACATGGTTGGTCTGAGAGTATAGGTAAAGCTAGACATGGTTGGTCTGAGTGTCGAGGTAAAGCTAGACATGGTTGGTCTGAGTGTCGAGGTAAAGCTAGACATGGTTGGTCTGAGTGTCGAGGTAAAGCTAGACATGGTTGGTCTGAATGTCTAGGTAAAGCTAGACATGGTTGGTCCGAGTGTCGAGTTAAAGCTAGACATGGTTGGTCCGAGTGTCGAGGTAAAGCTAGACATGGTTGGTCCGAGTGTCGAGGTAAAGCTAGACATGGTTGGTCCGAGTGTCGAGGTAAAGCTAGACATGGTTGGTCCGAGTGTCGAGGTAAAGCTAGACATGGTTGGTCAGAGTGTCGAGGTAGAGCTAGACATGGTTGGTCTGAGTGTCGAGGTAAAGCTAGACATGGTTGGTCTGAGTGTCTAGGTAAAGCTAGACATGGTTGGTCTGAGTGTATAGGTAAAGCTAGACATGGTTGGTATGAGTGTCTAGTTAAAGCTAGACATGGTTGGTCTGAGTGTCTAGGTAGAGCTAGACATGGTTGGTCTGAGTGTCTAGGTAGAGCTAGACATGGTTGGTCTGAGTGTCGTGGTAGAGCTAGACATGGTTGGTCTGAGTGTCGTGGTAGAGCTAGACATGGTTGGTCTGAGTGTCGTGGTAGAGCTAGACATGGTTGGTCTGAGTGTATAGGTAAAGCTAGACATGGTTGGTCTGAGTGTATAGGTAAAGCTAGACATGGTTGGTCTGAGTGTCTAGGTAGAGCTAGACATGGTTGGTCTGAGTGTCGAGGTAAAGCTAGACATGGTTGGTCTGAGTGTCGAGGTAAAGCTAGACATGGTTGGTCTGAGTGTCGAGGTAAAGCTAGACATGGTTGGTCTGAGTGTCTAGGTAAAGCTAGACATGGTTGGTCTGAGTGTCGAGGTAAAGCTAGACATGGTTGGTCTGAGTGTCGAGGTAAAGCTAGACATGGTTGGTCCGAGTGTCGAGGTAAAGCTAGACATGGTTGGTCTGAGTGTCGAGGTATAGCTAGACATGGTTGGTCCGAGTGTCGAAGTAAAGCTAGACATGGTTGGTCCGAGTGTCGAGGTAGAGCTAGACATGGTTGGTCTGAGTGTCGACGTAGAGCTAGACATGGTTGGTCTGAGTGTCGAGGTAGAGCTAGACATGGTTGGTCTGAGTGTCGAGGTAAAGCTAGACATGGTTGGTCCGAGTGCTGAGGTAAAGCTAGACATGGTTGGTCCGAGTGTCGAGGTAGAGCTAGACATGGTTGGTCTGAGTGTCGAGGTAAAGCTAGACATGGTTGGTCTGAGTGTCGAGGTAAAGCTAGACATTGTTGGTCTGAGTGTCTAGGTAGAGCTAGACATGGTTGGTCTGAGTGTCGTGGTAGAGCTAGACATGGTTGGTCTGAGTGTCGAGGTAAAGCTAGACATGGTTGGTCTGAGTGTATAGGTAAAGCTAGACATGGTTGGTCTGAGTGTCTAGGTAAAGCTAGACATGGTTGGTCTGAGTGTCGAGGTAAAGCTAGACATGGTTGGTCTGAGTGTCGAGGTAGAGCTAGACATGGTTGGTCTGAGTGTCGAGGTAGAGCTAGACATGGTTGGTCTGAGTATCTAGGTAAAGCTAGACATGGTTGGTCTGAGTGTCGAGGTAGAGCTAGACATGGTTGGTCCGAGTGTCGAGATAGAGCTAGACATGGTTGGTCACAACAACAACAGCATACACATGGTTGGTCACAACAACAACAGCATACACATGGTTGGTCACAACAACAACAGCATACACATGGTTGGTCACAACAACAACAACAGCATACACATGGTTGGTCACAACAACAACAGCATATACATGGTTGGTCACAACAACAACAGCATATACATGGTTGAGAGAGTCAGAGAGAGACAGAGAGAGAGAGAGAGAGAGAGAGAGAGAGAGAGAGAGAGAGAGAGAGAGAGAGAGAGAGAGATGAAAAAGAAAAGGTAACAACATGTTACGGTGCAGTGAACTGAATCACGTGCGCAGAATGTACTGCACAGTGTGGGATAATTGTGGAATGAACGGTCGACTGGATGAAACAAACTGACTTATTCAGCCGACACCTGCACCCCCGCCCCCACCACCCAGAGACGACATTTGCTGTGGGGCAGGGAAGATAAATGTTGATTGAGACACGCCCCCTGCGTCCATTGAATCGGCGACCCTAGGAGTTTTAAAAAAAAATGATGCGTCGCGCGCACGTGCATACACACAACACAAGCGCTCAAACATCGTCCCACACGCATGCACGCACGCACACACACACGCACACAAACATGCACTTGTAAATAAGACAACCAAAATACAAGAAGTTTTGCCAGAACTCTATGCACTGTATTCAACGGAACAAGACATGCACACTTAAAAGGATCGCCTGCGACACATAAGTTTAACGACTCAGTGGACCTGCCGAGATGGAGTCGAGCAAGATAATTCAATAAAAGCCGCTGTCCAGTCTTTGGATGTAATACAATGCCACCATAATGATGAGTCGTCATACGATGGTCCAATTAACGAAACAGTCAGGGGTAAACGTCATTTAACGTGAGCCACACCAGACTCCACACACGGAGCCACATTTTGGCCCACCACTGATCTATGCGCTACTCGCATACACAAGGAGCCACTTGTCTTCAAAGAAACTTTAAAATTTTCGTCTATGAAAACTCAAAATTCTACACAGAACAAATCAAAATCTCTCTTACAAAACCTCACTTCATATCATCTGTCTATACGTCCGTCGCTCCTTTTGTCTCTCTATCTCTCATTTCCCTGTTAGGCCATTAACCTTTTTTGTTCCAATTTCGGCAGGTCGATACCGATTTTTATCAATCCCATTTTATTGATCTGGATGGCTGGTTATAATTTTGTTCGTCTTAACGCCCCGCCTGGCAGGTCGTAAAGTCCAGTTATGACCTCAATCATTGACCCACATCCACGTAGCCTACGGACTAAAGCTACACATACGCACACACACACACACACATACACACACAAACAAACAGACACACAGGTAGGCTAGCTGTCGAACGAATGGTACCTACTCAGAAAGACGTAAGATCGAGATAAATACACACACAGACACGCGCACACACTCATACACAAACATAACCAGGACCGTTCTTATTCGTTGGGGGCCCATGGCAGACATTTATAGATATTGGGGGTCCCGTCAGACATTTAGATATATTTGGGATCACAGGCAGACATTTAGATATATTTGGGATCTCAGGCAGACATTTAGATATTTTTGGGATCACAGACAGACATTTAGATATATTTGGGATCACAGGCAGACATTTAGATACATTTGGGGCCCGATGCAGACTTTCGGAGATATTTGGTGCCCAAAGCAGATATTTAGATATATTTAGAAAACAGAGATAAAGTGTATATATCGGGGCCCCCTTAGCTTTTGTATATAAGGGAATCCAAATTGTGAAGGGGCCCTTTAGCAGTGGAGGGTTCTAGGCGGTTAAACACAGTACACACGAGCATACAAGAAGAGACTTGGATTACTATAGTAATGTAAATAAAGATAAACAGACAAATAGAATAGATAGATACAGAGTATCAGACTGAGAGATATATCTTCGTGAATGTCTGTACATCTCGATTGTGTAGTCGATAGTCAATCCAATGATCGTATTGTATCAAGAGATCGCAGCTCACCGAACCGATAAGAAGACAGTATTTTAAATTATGTAAATAGTCGAAAGTTTACACAAAAACGTGTTGTGCTTTCGTCAAGACTTGACAGTGTCGATCTTTGTTGATTAGTTGTGTACGAAACAACACAATCGATTTTTTAGAGCATTTTCGAAAAAAAAAATGCTCTATTGTCCCCGTTTTGTCTGTCTGTCTGTCTGTCCGTCATCACCCTAGATCTCAACAACCATAAGTCCTAGACCCATGATGTATATATCATTTTGTAGGTCTTGGCCTGCCATGTGTGCAGCAAAAGTTCATTTTGCGATCTGACCTCTGAGGGCCGTACCGTTTTTTGCTATATTTACAAAGGAGCGCCCTAGATCTCAGCAACCATAAGTCCTAGACCCATGATGTATATATCATTTTGTAGGTCTTGGCCTGCCATGTGTACATCTAAAGTTCATTTCGCGATAGGACCTCTGAGGGCCGGGCTTCAGGGCTCATAAGGGGCTTATATATTATGTATATGGCCCCATTCTACACCTTGTACGTTCAATAACCCATTCATTTGGTGCGAAATACTGCAGCACGTAGTTTCACCAAGATTTATTAAGAAACTCATCAAATGAAATAGTAAGCTTGTGTTCTGAGTTTAATTGAAAGTATCAGAGCTATGCAACAATTGACGGAGTTTTCGGACGATTAAATGACTACAATTTCGAATGTTTTCAATTATGAGTCCTATTTCAGTAACCACAAACCACTTGTAGTTAGATTTAAGAGAAAATATTTTTTTTTCAAATATAAAGAAACGTCTTTATAATATTTTTTTTTACAGATATATGCATTACACAATTGAATTTATAAACATTTCCAAAATTTACAAATATTTACTGAAAGCTAACAAACGTACTGATACATAACACGAAAATGCGCTAACACGTCCTGTGTCCAGAATGGAACAGGCTTAATTGCTTGTTTGTTGATTAGTTGTAAACGAAACAAAACAATCGCACGTGAATGAAACGCGAATACGCGGGGGTTATGCTTAATGCGTGCATGTTTTAATTCTATCTTGGTATATGTGTGTGTTACATTGTGAACGCTAGACACGGGAGAAGACGCAGAGGAAATAATAATAATAGAAAAACAAGAAGAGAGAAACCCAACTGCAGCCCCGCCAACTTGACATTAAGTATGCCTCTGTCTGTCATTTCACATGTTCCCCTTTTCCTTGCTTTAATCCACCTCACCCCCCCCCACCCCCCACCATCCCCTCGAACTGAACCCTA
>JAGDYQ010000032.1:5608014-5775514 GCA_021962125.1 Bulinus truncatus | reverse complement strand
CAAGTTGTAGGTTACTAGTTTGTTTCGTGAAAGCTGTGCGGGAATTCCCGTTGTGGAATTGAACGTCTTTGCATAATTGGAAGTTATAACTTGAGCCAACAGACACACATGTACGAGTGATGGTCTTGCCAATCAAACATTGAGTAAACTGATAAATTTAACCGATCGACCTGCACGAGAATATTGATTCGTTAGTGAATCGATAAAACTGTTTGCCTGCATGTCTGATTTTCAAAGAAATAGATGATTTTTTTTAAATTTTATTTTACGTCAGTCAGTCAGTACATTGAGTCAATACATTGAGCCAGTCAGTACATTGAGTCAGTCAGTACATGAGTCAGTCAGTACATGAGTCAGTCAGTACATTGAGTCAGTCAGTACATGAGTCAGTCAGTACATTGAGTCAGTCGGTACATTAAGCCAGTCGGTACATTGAGTCAGTACATTGAGTCAGTCAGTACATTGAGTCAGTCAGTACATTGAGCCAGTCAGTGCATTGAGTCAGTCAGTACATTGAGCCAGTCAGTACATTAAGTCAGTCGGTACATTGAGTCAGTCAGTACATTGAGTCAGTCAGTACATTGAGCCAGTCAGTACATTGAGTCAGTCGGTACATTGAGTCAGTCAGTACATTGCGTCAGTACATTGAGTCAGTCAGTACATTGAGCCAGTCAGTACATTGAGCCAGTCAGTACATTGAGCCAGTCAGTACATTGAGTCAGTCGGTACATTGAGTCAGTCAGTACATTGCGTCAGTACATGAGTCAGTCAGTACACATAGTCAGTCGGTACATTGAGTCAGTCAGTGCATTGAGCCAGTCAGTACATTGAGTCAGTACATGAGTCAGTCAGTACACTGAGTCAGTCGGTACATTGAGTCAGTCAGTACATTGAGCCAGTCAGTACATTAAGCCAGTCAGTACACTGAGTCAGTCGGTACATTGAGTCAGTCAGTACATTGAGCCAGTCAGTACATTGAGTCAGTCAGTACATTGATTCAGTGAGTACATTGAATCACATAGCCTACCTGTAAGTCTGTATATCGATCAGTCCCCATTACCTCTCTGTCGAAACTGCCAACGTACTACATACGCCTGTGTATCTGTCCAATGATCAATCCGCTTGCCTTACTACAAATTACGAACTAATCTACATACTCTCTGCCCAAAAAAAGTTGTTCATATTTTTTTTCGGGGCGCCAAACAAAGGGATTATTGGGGCCCCAAACAAAAGGAATATTGAGGCCCCCAAACATAGGGAATTGGGTGGGGGCAAAACAACGGTGAATTAGGAGGTTCTATACAAATGAAATTATGGGGGCCCAAAACAACGTGGAATTTGGTGACCCCACACAATGGAAATTATGGGCTCCACACAGAAAAAATTTGGGGGCCCAAAACTTGGAATTAGTTGGCTTCCATAAACAGTGGGGGGGGGGATTAGGCATATCCATTATAAAAGCTTCCGATCCATGTTTACCCAGCTACCAACTTGCACACCTATCAATTTCTGTTTGTATGTCTGTGGCTTCTATCGCAATCATAGAGGAAAAAAACAACTGTTCATCTGTCCAGTTTTTTGAAGGTTAAAAAAATCGTGCTACGAGCGACCTTGAGATATCACTAACAGATAATCAAAAAAACCGAAATGTAAATTCGTTTCACTTGGTGCAGTATTACCAGAGAGACAAGATGGCAAGTACAACTATTGTTTTTGGCTTTGGCCAGGATTTTTTATTTTTTGCTTCTGAATTTGATGGGAAAACGTTGTTATTTCGTCATGTCTTCCTTTTTTTTTTTTGACATTGACTGAGCTACATAGAGTAGTCAGACTGCCAATTAGAAATGAATGTTAATGCATTTTGGAAATCCCCGTTTTTCTTTTTTAAAGACTACTTTACACGTCAGGTTTCGTGTTTTGTTTATTCCTTTCATTTATTCCTTCGATCATTCTTTCATTCGCTTTTTATGTTCATTCTTTATGCAGCAAATTCCTTTTTCTCTTTCATGCATTCTCGATTTTCTTGCTTTCTGTCTCCTTCATTCCTTTTTTTTTTCAATCTTTCCTTTCATTGATTCTTTCTTTCAGTCAAATTCTACTTCTTCCATTTATCCTTGTATCCTTTTTTAATTTTTTTTTCTTTCACTCTTTCATTCCTTCCGAGTCTGGTTTCACATTTGTCTGTCTTTTCATCTTATTGGTACTATGTTCTAGATTACCATTTAAAAAAAAAAGAAAATGATATTTTAAAGGGCTTCTTAATATTCACATACCTCAATCTACTCGTTTTTAAAATGGATGCTTTCGTATTCAGTGCAAATGTAATAAACCCCTGAATTTAAAAAAAAAATCTATTTACAATTTATCGCTACATTTTACTTTCGTTTTTTTTCCTAACTTTGGGTATCTTTTTTAATATTGTGATTCTTTTTTTTCAATATAAATCACTGCAAGTGAGAAATGGGGCATGAATGATGCGTGTGAAGGTGGTAATTAGTTGTTTTATTTTCCCCAGCCTCACACTGAAGTTGAATACGAGTGAAGTTGAGCAAACGAGGAACAGGTGAGCATTCAAAGAAAGCTGGAGGGTGTCGGTGCGGGAGTTGGGTGGCGAATACGTCAGTGCGGTGCATTACAAATACTGAGCATATAGTGTGCGTTCTTTTAAGCTAAGTTAATTTACTCAAGTTTGGCGATGGTAGACATTTCGTTTTCAGGTAGACGGGAATAGACAAATAGATCATTGTTGTCAATCGGTTCATGGAGAAAAAAGTCGGTGAAAGTGAGGCAGCAGGACAGTGATTCTCAAATTGTTCTAATATATATATATATATATATATATATATATATATATATATATTCGATTCCGCTTAATTTGGACACATCGGGACCGAGGCTTTTTGTTCCAATTAAGCGGCTGTCCCAATTAAACATACAAATTTACTATTGGCTTCTTGGTTTGGTTTCTTTGAGATTTGTCCCAAATAAGTGGCTGTCCCAACTAAGCGGTGTCCCAATTAAGCGGAATCCACTGTATATATATATATATATATATATATATATATATATATATATATATATATATATATTTATTTATTTATTTATTTCATGAAGAATCTAAAACTGTGTGCAACTGTTGCTTGAGGTGAGCAAACAAAAACTGTTATTAATCATTCTTTTTGTGTCGTAACGTTTGTTGTGTCTGGCGCATTTCCAAACCAAAAAGAATTAAAAAAGAAACAAACACGATCCATGATGTTTATTTAGCTCTCGTTAGCAGTTTATTATTGTTAGATAGCTTTACCATTACTTTGTACTTCTGGCTTAAAATAAAAATCTACCCCCCCCCACACACACACACTTTCACTCACTCACACACCCAACCAAACACAAACTCACAAATAGAACATTGTTTTTTTTTTATTTTTGAAATATTTGTTTAAAGTTTGTGGAAATTTCCGATTTTTTTTCCGTTGTATCCAATTTGAACAACATGTATTAGAAAAAAATAGAAACAGAAATAGAAAAATAGAATCGGTGATGTCAAATTTCAGATGTAATTTCAGATTTTGTGATGAAACGAAACAAATATTTTGAAGCATGCTGATTCAATGTCAAAATATACTGTCTAGAAGCGATACCAGGGGTAGAGGGGGGAAGGAGTACGGTTTACTTTAAAGTTAAAAAAAAATGTGGTTTACGAATGGCGGTTGAACAAACGCTGTGGAGATATTTCTGTATGTTTTAAAAAGCTGCTGCTTATAGTGAAGTGCATCTCACAGTTGACCTAACGCTGCATTCGTTGAGCTGATTCGGCTCTAGTTAAGCTAATGCAGCTCTAGTTGACCTTATGCGGGTCTCGTTGAGCCAATGCGGCTCTCGTTGAGCTAATGCAGCTCTAGTTGAGCTAATGAAGCTCTCATTGAGCTAATGCGGCTCTCATTGATGTTATGAGGTTCACTGAGTTAATGCGGCTCTCACTGAGCTGATGCGGCTCTCATTGAGCTAATGCGGCTCTCATTGACGTTATGAAGTTAATTCAGCTAATGCGGCTCTCATTGAGCTAATGCGGCTCTCATTGAGCTAATGCGGCTCTCATTGACGTTATGAGGTTAATTCAGCTAATGAGGCTCTCATTGAGCTAATGCGGCTCTCATTGAGCTAATGCGGCTCTCATTGACGTTATGAGGTTAATTCAGCTAATGAGGCTCTCATTGAGCTAATGCGGCACTTATTGAGCTAATGCGGCTCTCATTGACGTTATGAGGTTAATTCAGCTAATGCGGCTCTCATTGAGCTAATGCGGCTCTCATTGACGTTATGAGGTTAATTCAGCTAATGCGGCTCTCATTGAGCTAATGCGGCTCTCATTGACGTTATGAGGTTAATTCAGCTAATGCGGCTCTCATTGAGCTAATGCGGCTCTCATTGAGCTAATGCGGCTCTCACTGACATAATGCTAATGAGGAGCCACCACAAATCTAACGTACTTAAATGCATGCGCTAGAATATACGTGAATGAGTGTAATGATGGCCTTAGTAAAAAAAAACGCTTACTAGACCTAACAAAGCCTCGTCAGGACCCCTATCAGCGTTGGGGGCCCCGCTAGTTGTGAAGGCAGTAGGCTGCCTCCTAGTTTTCCTTTAAATAAAAGAAAGATTTTGTCCCTTCCCCCCCCCCTCCTATCCACCGAGACACAAAGCCTTGACAATTCAGGGTTGCAAATTTTTAAAAGATAAACAACGACTTCAAACTGTTCTACAATGTCGCCAAAAACAAAAAAAAATTTCAGCAGCGCTGGTTTATCTGTTCAATGAGCATCTGAACATTAACGTCTGTCTCTCATCTCCCTCTTCAAGCCAAGAGGTCTTCTGATAATCAATCAATCTCTCTCTCTATCTCTCTCTCTCTCTCTCTCTCTCATATATATATATATGTCTATCTATCTAATCTTCTGTATGTCTATCTGACTGATCTGTCCGTCCATCTACAAATCTACATATATACCCCACTTCCCACGTAAACCAAAATTAACAGACTTTAAAATTGATAACATAAAAGGGAAAAAAAAAAGGGACGTACATGTAGTTATGTACATTTGGATGGTCGATCCATGAATTATAACATTAAAAAAAAATGTATTTGGGCGTTGAACATGTTAGTGACCCTCGACTAGTGGGTGGTGCCAGTGGCGGAACTAGACCAAACTTTCAGGAAGGGGGGGGGGGAGAGGGGGGGCAATAAATAAATTGTATTAAAACATCATGAGATACAAATTACTTACATTACAAGCATTCGTACGAAAACAAAATAAGTATATTAATAATGTCCAAAATTTATTTCGGGGGGGGGGGGGGGGAGCTTGTCTCCATTTGACAACCAGTGGTCATAGATGAGTAAACCGTACCTAAACGTACTGCGAGCTTGTATCAATTTCCGTTCTACGGAGAGACGGAATAAGAGATGAAAAGAGAGGGGGGGGGGGAAAGAGAGACAGATATATAGAGAGAAAGAGGGGGGAGACAGAGAGAGATATAGAGATAGATAGATAGATAGATAGATAGATAGATAGATAGAGATATTGAAAGGTATATATATATATAGATATATATATAGAGAGAGAGAGAAGAGAGAGAGAAAAAGGTATAGACAATAACCAGACTTAGCTCTCAGTGTAAACAAAAACAATCTTAAATGGCTTGCTTCCTCTTTCGACTTTGGTTGCTCTGTGTGTGTGAGTGTGTGTGAGTGTGTGTGAGTGTGTGTGAGTGTGTGTGAGTGAGTGTGAGTGTGAGTGTGAGTGTGTGTGTGTGTGTGTGTGAGTGTGTGTGTGAGTGTGAGTGTGAGTGTGTGTGTGTGTGTGTGTGTGTGTGCGTGAGGAGGGGGGGGTTCGTAATTTCTCTTCAGCGAAACAAACCATTGCTTCCCTTTGTTCAAGGAGAATACCGTTATTTTTAAAACATTTGTTTCTCTTTCCTCTCATAAGCACCGACAGAACACAAAGAACAACAACACGCAAATCATGGGCTGGGGGGTGGGAGAGGGAGTGGTAGAAGAGTGTGTGTGGATGGGGGGACGAACAGCCGATAATAACTTTATAAGGGTGGCAACATTTGGTGCAGAAGTGTTAATGTCTTAAACTTGGTGGGGGGGGGGGGAGAAGGAGTAAGGTAGCGGGGGCGAGATGAGGAGGTGCAGTTTTACTACTGATGTCGCAGATATCCCACCCACCCATCCTACATACACACCCACTTTCCCCCGAAACCAACGCCATGTGCGAATTCTGTTTGATATTTCCACAGCGTATGTAAGATGATATGAAAAAAAAAAGGTCTAAAACTCAACATAATCTAATAGTCCACATAATCTAAAAGTCATCAAAAAAACTAAAAGCCAACATTCCCTAAAAGTCTATGATGTCTAAAAGTCAACAAAAATCATAAATGTCAATATGTTTTAAAAGTCTACAATAGTCCCAAACGAGCGAAGAGGAGCACAGAGCGCGGGCCGGACAAATAGCGTGTCGGGCTGGACATGGCCCGCGGGCCGCAGTTTCCCCCCCTCCAATCGCTGATCTTAAATAGTAATTAAGGAATATTTGAATTTAGCGGGGGCCCTTTAAGCTATGGGGTGGGGGGCCTTAACATCATGATAAGAGGCACCCCCCCCACACCTTAATCACGTGAGTGATAAAGTCTTGTATCTAGTCCAGCCGAGGAATATCGAGAGCAAATATCGACTATTAATTTATATCTGGGGAAGGGAGATAATTAAAAAAAATAAACAACTCTTTGAAGAGAAATTCATTAAAGGAGTCAAAATCAGGTGATCTTTGAGAGTGCGCTTAAAACAAAAACACATTGAAAGTCCCAAGGTTGGTGAATAATTGTGTGCTAAACATCAAAGGACGACCTCTCTGCCAAGGTCTAGAAATAGAAATAGCTACAAAAAGGGAAAATCAAGTTCCGTCTTGGTCCCAAATGGAAATGGTTTTGGTGTGGGAGGGAGAGGGGGGGGGAGTAGAGACCTGATCGTAGGGAAAGTCGAAGGCGGCGATTGGATTAAAAAAAAAAGAAGGAAGGAAGGAAACTTTAAATGCAGCGGGAATCATTACACATAAACGACGGTGCGTGAAGAGGTAGCTAGTACAGGGGGAAATTCCCAAGTGCACTGCTTTTTTTCCCAAATTTCTTTCTATCTTTTTATGTGTCCTTTTTTTATTTTCTAAAATTATATCAATAGTCATCAACAATTGCACCATTTGTATTTCTTGTTTCTTTCTTTCAATCAATCTTTCCCGTTTCTTACTATCAATCAATGCTTTGTTATTTGTTTTTCAATATTCACTCTTCTTTTTTTCCCAATTATTCTCTTTCTATCAATCATTCAATCTATCTACAATCTATATATGAATCAATCAACTTGTCTTCTTTCGTTTCTAACATTCATTCCTTCATTAACTCATTCATTCCTTCAGTCATTCTTTATTATTTTCGTTCAGTCTTTTCCTTTATAATATTATCAATTTAATTCATGCTTACTTATTCATTCTCTCTGTCCCCTTTTCTTTCTTAATTCATTTTTTCCTTCATTCTTTCTCATTATCTTCCTGTTTTCTTTTCTTTCTCTCTGTGCTTATAAGTGTAATCAACCACATGCACATTCAAAGAGTAAATACAATGAAATACCCACAAATAATAACACCACGAACAGATTTTGTGTGTGTGTGACATTCTTTCGTTGTATGCGCGTCAACAAATTATTTCTATTTGTTAGACGAAATAGGTTGGACTTTCTGTCCGGGTGGAGAGGCTGTCATCTCAATCTGAATCGCGCACGTCGAGGGTTCCAATTCAACCGACCCCCACATACCCCTGTCGTTCAAATCCGATCCTGCTTGTGTGGGTTCATCGAACTTCATCCGATTGCTTTACCTTTTTTCAGAAATGGTATATAACGAGGTAATGTAACCGAGACAAGGGGACGTAATCATACATAGACCTATGATGTAAAACTATTGATTAGATATTGGAGAGGACTCCGCGAGTTTCATCCCTTTGGGTCCTTGGGGGGAAAGGGGGGGGGGGATAGAAACGTATAATGAACAGTTCATGGATGTCGGGGAAAAATAAAGTCTGTCTATTTTGTGACGTTAGTCCGGAAACAGAAGTCATTACATTATTTATTCATTGAAATATAAACAAAAAAAAATAAAAGATTTTCGCTGACCTATTCGCTCTGTATACTATAAGCTTACATTGTACCAAACAAAACGACAATGAGGTCACGAGAGGTCAGCACGGTGACAGTTCCGGTTACGAGCTAGCGCGGTCCTCAGAGAGATGGGAGTTTATTTTTAGATAAAGAATCTTTTTCTGAACTCTCCAGTTTGCGGTGATAAGATTATGGACGTGATATATGGGCGTTGGCCGCAATGCGTTAAACATAATAATGGACAACGTGTGTGAATGGCGTGCAACGTACCTGGCCCCATCAAAGAAAGCCTCCCCCCCTCCAACGGGACATATTGCAGTGTGTGCTGTCATTGAATGCATAGATCATTAAAAAAACAACAACACGGCATCGTAAGAACAGAGCGCACTAATGTCCCGTGGGGTGTGGCTGAACACTGTTATATTGAACACACGCGTGTACTGTTATAATGAACACACACGTGTACTGTTATATTGAACACACAGGTGCAGTTATATTGAACACACACGTGTACTGTTATATTGAACACACTCCTGCACTGTTATATTGAACACACACGCGTACTGTTATATTGAACACACACGTACACTGTTATATTGAACACACACGCGTACTGTTATATTGAACACACACGTGCACTGTTATATTGAACACACACGCGTACTGTTATATTGAACACACACGTGCACTGTTATATTGAACACACACGTGTACTGTTATATTGAACACACGCGTGTACTGTTATTCACAGAGTTTCGCGTAGCTAGTTATTTTTATTTTGTGTGTGTCTGCGGAAAATGGGAGAAAGAGCGCTGGGGCCGGGGAGGGGGGCTTCCGATTGAGTTAAGGGCCACCTAGAGTCAACACTGATTCCCTAGTCGTTTGGTCTGCTATATATTCGTATCTAAATACATTTACAAAGCTGTTTCTACGTGTGGGTTTTTTATGGGGTTTGGGGGGGGGGGATCACTATAAAAAGCCATCGGTCTGTCCGTCTATTTGTATGTCGTTCCTATTTCCTGTTTTTTTTCCCCCTCATGACTTTCTGTCTGTTTGCCAGTCCGCCTGTCATGAAATTCTCCTCAAAGTTTACTAAGTTGAAATTATTTTAACTTCATATCATTTCAATATTAATGTGATACACTAGAAATCATGAAACATACCACACAACGTCTCATCTCTTTATCTTTTTTTTTTTATTTTTAATTCCAAGTTCATTAGTCAATATTAGTCATAATAATGACTTGACCGAAAAAAAAAGTTTTTCTAAATAACTTGCCGAATTAGAGAATACTAGGAAGCGGACCCGAGTGTACAGAGGCCGGTTTTTTTTTTGAATTTAGACAAAGAAAGAAGTAAAAAAAATCGACAAGTACTAATAAACCCCTCGGTCGCCACTATGGTCATTAAGGTCAAGGTTAAACTGGACAGGGGATTTAAACAGTTTTCCTTTTTTTTCTTCTTAAGCCTTAAAGGAGTTGTGGGTGAAGGCTGTGTAAGGGGAAACAGTAACATTTGATATCATCATCGGTACAAGGACGGACGTTGGATTTCCTTTTCTGTAAAATCCATAATTTTGATTGAATTCCTAAAGGTGTTTTAAATTTATTTTTCTCTCCCGGAATTTGTAAAATGTAATGAAAATATGAAACTCATAGACGAGAACTAATAAACACTTTCGAGACATTGAGGCATTGTTTTCATTGAATGTAATTGGGTTGGGGGGCATTGTTTTCATTGAATGTAATTGGGTTGGGGGGCATTGTTTTCATTGAATGTAATTGGGTTGGGGGGAATTGTTTTCATTGAATGTAATTGGGTTGGGGGGCATTATTTTCATTGAATATAATTGGGTTGGGGGGGTTGTTTTCATTGAATGTAATTGGGTTGGGGGGGTTGTTTTCATTGAATGTAATTGGGTTGGGGGGCATTGTTTTCATTGAATGTAATTGGGTTGGGGGGATTGTTTTCATTGAATGTAATTGGGTTGGGGGGATTGTTTTCATTGAATGCAATTGGGTTGGGGGGCATTGTTTTCATTGAATGTTATTGGGTTTGGGGGGATTGTTTTCATTGAATGTAATTGGGTTGGGGTGCATTGTTTTCATTGAATGTAATTGGGTTGGGGGTTGTTTTCATTGAATGTAATTGGGTTGGGGGGCATTGTTTTCATTGAATGTAATTGGGTTGGGGGGCATTGTTTTCATTGAATGTAATTGGGTTGGGGGATTGTTTTCATTGAATGTAATTGGGTTGGGGGTTGTTTTCATTGAATGTAATTGGGTTGGGGGCATTGTTTTCATTGAATGTAATTGGGTTGGGGGCATTGTTTTCATTGAATGTAATTGGGTTGGGGGATTGTTTTTATTGAATGTAATTGGGCTGGGGGCATTGTTTTCATTGAATGTAATTGGGTTGCGGGGGATTGTTTTCATTGAATGTAATTGGGTTGGGGGGATTGTTTTCATTGAATGTAATTGGGTTGGGGGGCATTGTTTTCATTGAATGTAATTGGGTTGGGTGGGGGATTGTTTTCATTGAATGTAATTGGGTTGGGGGGCAATTGTTTTCATTGAATGTAATTGCGTTGGGGGGGGGGTTGTTTTCATTGAATGTAATTGGGTTGGGGGGGGGCATTGTTTTCATTGAATGTAATTGGGTTGGGGGTATTGTTTTCATTGAATGTAATTGGGTTGGGGGATTGTTTTCATTGAATGTAATTTGGTTGGGGGAATTGTTTTAATTGAATGTAATTGGGTTGGGGGGGGGAGAAACCCTGTGAGGGGTGGGGGTCTTTTGGTTTTTCTCACTTGACTGACCGCTTTGAGATATGGTCACTAACAGACTTTGTCATTCAACGACATGGTCAATGAGCGACGTGGTCAGTCTCAGACATGATCAATCACAGACATGGTCAGTTGCAGGCATGGTTAATCACAGATATGGTCAGTCACGAATATGGTCAGTCGCAGACTTGGTCAGTCGCAGACATGGTCAACTGTCACAGACATGGTACTCCCTAACATGATTAGACATGGACATTCCCAGAAACGGTCATTCCCATACATAAAATACCTTCTCCTAAAGATAAACAGAAACCGCAAGACAACCCCAGTGTATGAGAAAGCTCTCTAAACAAAACTGATCCGCAGGGCTATATCGATACCAAATATCAAAGAAAAAGAAATAGAAAATAAATGCGCGATACTCTGTATGAGCCAATGGTTTCAATTACAGCTTCTTTGTTCAGATGAAACTATAGCTTTCATTTAAAAAAAAAAGAATATTTGTTTTTGAAATTGAGAATAGTTTGAATTGTAGACCAAAAAAAATATAATTACCTTCATTATTTATGTTTAACAAAAATATTAATTACATGTTTTAAAATAAAATTGTTTTTTTGCAAGATAAAAAAAAACCCAATACAATAACTATGGCCACTTTTCCGGGTTCCCCCCCCCCTCTCCTTCCCTGACCTAGATATTTAGCACATCATACGATACCAAACAAAACGTATTCGATATTTGTCTGATGGTCTTTTTACATGTGATGTTGATACAAAATTTCGATACTTCTCAGCCCTAAGCCAAATATAGACAAAAGATGGATATCTGAGAATTTTTATTTAAAAAAAAAAACAACGTTCGCGCACCACGTTTTATAAGCCATTCTAAGGTGTCAGCTGTGGAGATGGACAACAACAGGTTCCAGGTGTGACGAAATACTGTAATAAACCACTGGAGTGTACAAATAATAGTTTGGGGCTGATTAATAAAATAAGGTCGTTAACGTTAGCCCTGGGAGGGGCAGAACTTGAAATAATCGATTCCTTGTTCAGGTGTTGATATTTATATTTATTGACAGAATATCAAATTGAATGGCGTATATATCTGATACACTTGACAGACATTTTATTTCAATTTTTTACAGTTAATATATATATATATATATATATATATATATATATATATATATATTGTAACAATAGCTTTAGATAGGTCTATACAATTTTAGAACCACTGTGAAAACTCATGGGTCCAGGACACAGTCATATGTTTTGATAACTAGAATTCCAGCGGTATCTTTGTTTAGGGTAGAATTAGGTTGTCATCACATGTCTATGACCACAGAGGTAGGTGACGATAGATGTAATTAGGCAGTCAAAGGAATACTAGCCCATAGTGAGTTTTTAGCCGCACCAATCCCTAGGCTGGAATAAGATTCATTAATATGTAGATGAGTTAGAAAGGATGTTGGGAGGCCAATCAAAAGTTCTGGGCGTTTGGGGCACGTGATAATTCACCAACACATAAATAACAGAGGTAACGGAAAATTCGACAGACTGACAGTTCGACAGACCGACGATAGAGACATCAAGACACCATATTAGATATACGTACTCTTGCCTGTGGGACAGTATACATATTAGATATACGTACTCTTACCGCAAGACAGTATACATACTATATATACGTACTCTTATGAGACAGTATACATGTTAGATATACGTACTCTTACCGCAAGACAGTATACATATATTGACAAGTTATTTGGTATACGTACTCTTATACGATAAGACAGTATACAGGTGTTCAGAGAGAAAACAAGTTATTAAATATACGTACTCTTACTCATACGAGAAGACAGTATACATTCAGAGATAAGTTGAAGTTTAACAGTACACAGTCAACGTTTATTCTGCTAAAGCATATTTGTGAATATTTCGGCACTTGAGTGCATTTATATGTGTTTTACTATTATTTAAATAAATATTATTGAATCGTGGAACTTGGCTTTATTAATGGTGTTTTGTGTGTGTGAATGCCAAGAGACTGAACGCTACCATCTATGAAGTAAAACCAGAGAGAACATCGGCTACTACATAACCTAATATCAACAAAATACATAACATTTAACTACGTAACATTATATACAAAAATATAGTGTTACATATATATATATATATATATATATATATATATATATATATATATTTATAGATAGATAGATAGATAGATAGATAGTCCCTTGCATGATATATAGTAATGACTTTTGGTCAAGGGCCTCCACCCAAAGCACTGTTGCTTAGGTACCCCAAAAGGTCCTTTGTCTAGGGGCCCCAAACGATTTTTGTCTAAGGGCCCTGCAGAGTTTAGAATTTACCCCCACCACCTTCTCCACCCCTCTTTACACCGATAGGTGAATCTTTCCCCTCCCAAACGAGTGACCCATCTTAGTTGACCGTGTTACGTAACCCAAGGTCTTGGTCAAGCCAAGCTCCCAACTTAATTTGTTGCCCGTAATGACACATGCATAGAGAGCATGATCCCCCCACCCCCGACCTTAATTAAGTTAAGTTAAAATAAGTTAGTAGACAGTAGATGAGAGAAAGATGTAGGAGAGTATAGTGCTGACAGGCTTAGTAGTTAGACGTAGTTAGTTCAGTGTCGACAGTCCTAATACATGTAGATCTAAGTAGTTTATTATAGTAGAAGTAGTTAGGAGATTTTGAAATAAGCAAAGTTGTATTATAGTTGTATTAAAGTATTTGTTATATTTTGTACTGCACTGAATTCTGTTTTACATATTTAGCACATAAAAAAAAAAATAACGTTACATATTTGGTGAGCATATTAAAATCACCGTAACATATTTGGCGAGCCCGCCCTCAACATATAAATTCTGTCGCCACAGGTCATAAAAGGTCCTTTGTCTAAAGCCCCCCCCCCCAAAGTCGTAAGAACAGTTCCGGCTATTATAATATACCCCCCCCCCCCAAGTCGCAAGAACAGTTCCGGCTATTATAATATACCCCCTCCCCCAAGCTCAAAGAATATATCGGAATAAAAATTATCATTTTTTAAATTTATTTATGTCAAATGAAATCCACTCTCCATTATAGGTCTATAGGCATCGACAGTCATACCCCTCTCCTCCCCAAATCACAGACAATAAGAAAAAAAATGCCCCCCCCCCCCAACTACCAACCCTAATTTAATAAGTTAACGGTCCCTTATTTAGCAGAAATATTTTTATTAACACATGTATAGCGTGACGCGATGACGGAAATACACGTAGTTTTTTTTTAATGTCATACAGGTTTTAATACTCACACACACAAGTGTCTTACAGAACTCTGTAAATAGTGAATCATTGTAAATAGTGAAACATTGTAAATAGTGAATCACTCAGAGTAATAGTTATCTGACTTTGTCATCTGGATTCTCTTCAGTCTAATCCCTTATCTCGCCATCGGCAACTCATTTAATCTCAACTATGAAAAAAAAACCACAAATCGAAACAATAAAAAATAATGAAAAAGTAAATAAATATACAATGAAAAAGTGGAGGTAATTAAAGTGTTGATGATCTGTTTGTCTCCCCCTTTCCGGTGAAAACGTCTTGTGCGAACTCGAGATAATTTCCACGTGACGTATTGATGGATCGATGTTCATTGGCTAGTAATATCACGTGGGTATCCCCCCCACCTCCCAAATTCATATTTTTTTCGGTTTCTGAATAATTATTGTGATATTGTTCTTTTCTTTAATGTGTAAATGAACGATCTGGGTGGTAAGGTTGTGAGATTCGTCGGCTAGGCAGATAATACTTGTTCAAATCTCATATCTGACAGATATAAAAGATTTATTAATGAGTTGCACCAATACAAAAAAATGCAAAATGAGGCACTTAAGCTCACGTGCCACCGACATAATGTGAGTGCCCTTTAGGGCAGAAAGATGGAGATAGAAAGAGAGAGTGTGTGTGTGTATAAGAATAGTCAGAGAAAAGGAGTCAACTCATAAAACACGTCAACAAATCGAACTTTTTGATTCCGAGCATGCAAGCAACACGATAGTCGATTGAAGACGCCCCTGGGCGGAACGGATAAAATATTCTCTGTGGGTAGCTGGGTGGGGTGGGGAAAGGGGCTGGGGGGGGGGGAAGCGGCAGCTGGCCGGTTCGTTCGATAACACGGTGCAGCTTTGATGTGACGAGTGAAGTAAACAATTTTAACGACAACAAAAGTTAAATTACAGAGTTCTACTTCTGTTGAAATGTAAACTAAACGAGAAATATGATATTGTTAATAACTCTCTCTCTCTCTCTCTGGTGCGCTATGAATAAGGGAATTCCCGTAGACCAGCGCACCGTACAATTTACGTTGTGAAAGCAGTGACTCTGTGACGTAAAAGTAGCAGAGTTGTGACGATGAAGCCGGCAATGAAGTATGGTGGCCATTGTGTTTGTTGTGATTTGTAAATAAATGATTGAATGCTGTGTTTTCTTGAGCCCACGCCTGTGATTTTGTGAATTCCGTATAGCATGTGACAGTACGTACATTTTGGTTTTCATCTGGCTCTTCTTTTGATTTTTCTCCAATAAATTATAATTAGCTAAGAGGATGCAAGCCTGATAAAAGCTGCAACGTACACGGGCCTAGTACGGCTCTGCTATCCGGCCCTGTGTGTTCTATCCGGCCCGCGCTCTTCTCCTATCACGCCCATTCACGTTTACATTTGAATTTATATTCCTATATATGAATCAGCGTTTTCCTATATACAGTGTTAAAAGTACACCCCACTCTGTAATCATTACTGAAATCACTGGGCGTGGCTCCATATACTCCCCCCACACCCCCACCGTGGTGTCATACATTCAATGTAACATTGACTCGCGCACCAATCGTTTTCATTCACGTCTAATTATTTTTTTTTCATTTTCTGTGTCCAGGAAAAGATAACCTAATGCTGAAAGAAATACTGGGGCATCAGTACCCATGCCCCCCATAAACTAATCCACGCGATCTATATATATTAGAAGATACCAGTGTCTTGTGTCAGACGATATATTAGAACATACCAGTGTCTTGTGTCAGACGATATATTAGAACATACCAGTGTCTTGTGCCAGACGATATATTAGAACATACCAGTGTCTTGTGTCAGACGATATATTAGAACATACCAGTGTCTTGTGCCAGACGATATATTAGAACATACCAGTGTCTTGTGCCAGACGATATATTAGAACATACCACCGTCTTGTGTCAGACAATATATTAGAACATACCAGTGTCTTGTATCTACGATATATTAGGACATACCAGTGTCTTGTGTAAGACAATAAATTAGAACATACCAGTGTCTTGTGTCAGACAATATATTAGAACATACCAGTGTCTTGTGTCAGACGATATATTAGAACATACCACCGTCTTGTGTCAGACAATATATTAGGACATACCAGTGTCTTGTGTCTACGATTTATTAGGACATACCAGTGTCTTGTGTCTACGATATATTAGGACATACCAGTGTCTTGTGTCTACGATATATTAGGACATACCAACGTCTTGTGTCTACGATATATTAGAACATACCTGTGTCTTGTGTCTACGATATATTAGGACATACCAGTGTCTTGTGTCTACGATATATTAGGACATACCAGTGTCTTGTGTCAGACAATATATTAGAACATACCAGTGTCTTGTGTCAGACGATATATTAGAACATACCAGTGTCTTGTGTCAGACAATATATTAGAACATAATAGTGTCTTGTGTCAGACGATATATTAGAACATACCAGTGTCTTGTGTCAGACGATATATTAGAACATACCAGTGTCTTGTGTCAGACGATATATTAGAACATACCAGTGTCTTGTGTCAGACGATATATTAGAACATACCAGTGTCATGTGTCAGACGATATATTAGAACATACCAGTGTCTTGTGTCAGACGATATATTAGAACATACCAGTGTCTTGTGTCAGACGATATATTAGGACATACCAACGTCTTGTGTCAGACGATATATTAGAACATACCAGTGTCATGTGTCAGACGATATATTAGAACATACCAACGTCTTATGTCAGACAATATATTACAACATACCAGTGTCTTGTGTCTACGATATATTAGAACATACCAGTGTCTTGTGTCTACGATATATTAGAACATACCAGTGTCTTGTGTCAGACGATATATTAGAACATACCAGTGTCTTGTGTCAGACGATATATTAGAACATACCAGTGTCTTGTGTCAGACGATATATTAGAACATACCAGTGTCTTGTGTCAGACGATATATTAGAACATACCAGTGTCTTGTGTCAGACGATATATTAGAACATACCAGTGTCTTGTGTCAGACGATATATTAGAACATACAGGTGTCTTGTGTCAGACGATATATTAGAACATACCAGTGTCTTGTGTCAGACGATATATTAGAACATACCAGTGTCATGTGTCAGACGATATATTAGAAGATACCAGTGTCTTGTGTCAGACGATATTTTAGAACATACCAGTGTCTTGAGTCAGACGATATATTAGAACATACCAGTGTCTTGTGTCAGACGATATATTAGAACATACCAGTGTCTTGTGTCAGACGATATATTAGAACATACCAGTGTCTTGTGTCAGACAATATATTAGAACATACCAGTGTCTTGTGTGTACGATATATTAGGACATACCAGTGTCTTGTGTCTACGATATATTAGGACATACCAGTGTCTTGTGTCAGACAATATATGAGAACATACCAGTGTCTTGTGTGTACGATATATTAGGACATACCAGTGTCTTGTGTCTACGATATATTAGGACATACCAGTGTCTTGTGTCAGACAATATATGAGAACATACCAGTGTCTTGTGTCAGACGATATATTAGAACATACCAGTGTCTTGTGTCAGACGATATATTAGAACATACCAGTGTCTTGTGTCAGACGATATATTAGAACATACCAGTGTCTTGTGTCAGACGATATATTAGAACATACCAGTGTCTTGTGTCAGACGATATATTAGAACATACCAGTGTCTTGTGTCAGACAATATATTAGAACATACCAGTGTCTTGTGTCAGACGATATATTAGAACATACCACCGTCTTGTGTCAGACAATATATTAGGACATACCAGTGTCTTGTGTCTACGATATATTAGGACATACCACCGTCTTGTGTCTACGATATATTAGGACATACCAGTGTCTTGTGTCTACGATATATTAGGACATACCAGTGTCTTGTGTCTACGATATATTAGAACATACCTGTGTCTTGTGTCTACGATATATTAGGACATACCAGTGTCTTGTGTCTACGATATATTAGGACATACCAGTGTCTTGTGTCAGACAATATATTAGAACATACCAGTGTCTTGTGTCAGACGATATATTAGAACATACCAGTGTCTTGTGTCAGACAATATATTAGAACATACCAGTGTCTTGTGTCAGACGATATATTAGAACATACCAGTGTCTTGTGTCAGACGATATATTAGAACATACCAGTGTCTTGTGTCAGACGATATATTAGAACATACCAGTGTCTTGTGTCAGACGATATATTAGAACATACCAGTGTCTTGTGTCAGACGATATATTAGAACATACCAGTGTCATGTGTCAGACGATATATTAGAACATACCAGTGTCTTGTGTCAGACGATATATTAGAACATACCAGTGTCTTGTGTCAGACGATATATTAGGACATACCAGTGTCTTGTGTCAGACGATATATTAGAACATACCAGTGTCATGTGTCAGACGATATATTAGAACATACCAACGTCTTTTGTCAGACAATATATTACAACATACCAGTGTCTTGTGTCAGACGATATATTAGAACATACCAGTGTCTTGTGTCTACGATATATTAGAACATACCAGTGTCTTGTGTCAGACGATATATTAGAACATACCAGTGTCTTGTGTCTACGATATATTAGAACATACCAGTGTCTTGTGTCAGACGATATATTAGAACATACCAGTGTCTTGTGTCAGACGATATATTAGGACATACCAGTGTCTTGTGTCAGACGATATATTAGAACATACCAGTGTCATGTGTCAGACGATATATTAGAACATACCAACGTCTTATGTCAGACAATATATTACAACATACCAGTGTCTTGTGTCAGACGATATATTAGAACATACCAGTGTCTTGTGTCTACGATATATTAGAACATACCAGTGTCTTGTGTCTACGATATATTAGAACATACCAGTGTCTTGTGTCAGACGATATATTAGAACATACCAGTGTCTTGTGTCAGACGATATATTAGAACATACCAGTGTCTTGTGTCAGACGATATATTAGAACATACCAGTGTCTTGTGTCAGACGATATATTAGGACATACCAGTGTCTTGTGTCAGACGATATATTAGAACATACCAGTGTCATGTGTCAGACGATATATTAGAACATACCAACGTCTTATGTCAGACAATATATTACAACATACCAGTGTCTTGTGTCAGACGATATATTAGAACATACCAGTGTCTTGTGTCTACGATATATTAGAACATACCAGTGTCTTGTGTCAGACGATATATTAGAACATACCAGTGTCTTGTGTCAGACGATATATTAGAACATACCAGTGTCTTGTGTCAGACGATATATTAGAACATACCAGTGTCTTGTGTCAGACGATATATTAGAACATACCAGTGTCTTGTGTCAGACGATATATTAGAACATACCAGTGTCTTGTGTCAGACGATATATTAGAACATACCAGTGTCTTGTGCCAGACGATATATTAGAACATACCAGTGTCATGTGTCAGACGATATATTAGAAGATACCAGTGTCTTGTGTCAGACGATATATTAGAACATACCAGTGTCATGTGTCAGACGATATATTAGAACATACCAACGTCTTGTGTCAGACAATATATTACAACATACCAGTGTCTTGTGTCTACGATATATTAGAACATACCAGTGTCTTGTGTCTACGATATATTAGAACATACCAGTGTCTTGTGTCAGACGATATATTAGAACATACCAGTGTCATGTGTCAGACGATATATTAGAACATACCAACGTCTTGTGTCAGACAATATATTACAACATACCAGTGTCTTGTGTCAACGATATATTAGAACATACCAGTGTCTTGTGTCTACGATATATTAAAATACCAGTGTCTTGTGTCAGACAATATATGAGAACATACCAGTGTCTTGTGTGTACAATATATTAGGACATACCAGTGTCTTGTGTCTACGATATATTAGGACATACCAGTGTCTTGTGTCAGACAATATATGAGAACATACCAGTGTCTTGTGTCAGACGATATATTAGAACATACCAGTGTCTTGTGTCAGACGATATATTAGAACATACCAGTGTCTTGTGTCAGACGATATATTAGAACATACCAGTGTCTTGTGTCAGACGATATATTAGAACATACCAGTGTCTTGTGTCAGACGATATATTAGAACATACCAGTGTCTTGTGTCAGACAATATATTAGAACATACCAGTGTCTTGTGTCAGACGATATATTAGAACATACCACCGTCTTGTGTCAGACAATATATTAGGACATACCAGTGTCTTGTGTCTACGATATATTAGAACATACCTGTGTCTTGTGTCTACGATATATTAGGACATACCAGTGTCTTGTGTCTACGATATATTAGGACATACCAGTGTCTTGTGTCAGACAATATATTAGAACATACCAGTGTCTTGTGTCAGACGATATATTAGAACATACCAGTGTCTTGTGTCAGACAATATATTAGAACATACCAGTGTCTTGTGTCAGACGATATATTAGAACATACCAGTGTCTTGTGTCAGACGATATATTAGAACATACCAGTGTCTTGTGTCAGACGATATATTAGAACATACCAGTGTCTTGTGTCAGACGATATATTAGAACATACCAGTGTCTTGTGTCAGACGATATATTAGAACATACCAGTGTCTTGTGTCAGACGATATATTAGAACATACCAGTGTCTTGTGTCAGACGATATATTAGAACATACCAGTGTCTTGTGTCAGACGATATATTAGGACATACCAGTGTCTTGTGTCAGACGATATATTAGAACATACCAGTGTCATGTGTCAGACGATATATTAGAACATACCAACGTCTTATGTCAGACAATATATTACAACATACCAGTGTCTTGTGTCAGACGATATATTAGAACATACCAGTGTCTTGTGTCTACGATATATTAGAACATACCAGTGTCTTGTGTCAGACGATATATTAGAACATACCAGTGTCTTGTGTCAGACGATATATTAGAACATACCAGTGTCTTGTGTCAGACGATATATTAGAACATACCAGTGTCTTGTGTCAGACGATATATTAGAACATACCAGTGTCTTGTGTCAGACGATATATTAGAACATACCAGTGTCTTGTGTCAGACGATATATTAGAACATACCAGTGTCTTGTGCCAGACGATATATTAGAACATACCAGTGTCATGTGTCAGACGATATATTAGAAGATACCAGTGTCTTGTGTCAGACGATATTTTAGAACATACCAGTGTCTTGAGTCAGACGATATATTAGAACATACCAGTGTCTTGTGTCAGACGATATATTAGAACATACCAGTGTCTTGTGTCAGACAATATATTAGAACATACCAGTGTCTTGTGTGTACGATATATTAGGACATACCAGTGTCTTGTGTCTACGATATATTAGGACATACCAGTGTCTTGTGTCAGACAATATATGAGAACATACCAGTGTCTTGTGTCAGACGATATATTAGAACATACCAGTGTCTTGTGTCAGACAATATATTAGAACATACCAGTGTCTTGTGTTAGACGATATATTAGAACATACCAGTGTCTTGTGTCAGACGATATATTAGAACATACCAGTGTCTTGTGTCAGACGGTATATTAGAACATACCAGTGTCTTGTGTCAGACGATATATTAGAACATACCAGTGTCATGTGTCAGACGATATATTAGAACATACCAGTGTCTTGTGTCAGACGATATATTAGGACATACCAGTGTCTTGTGTCAGACGATATATTAGAACATACCAGTGTCATGTGTCAGACGATATATTAGAACATACCAACGTCTTGTGTCAGACAATATATTACAACATACCAGTGTCTTGTGTCTACGATATATTAGAACATACCAGTGTCTTGTGTCTACGATATATTAAAATACCAGTGTCTTGTGTCAGACGATATATTAGAACATACCAGTGTCTTGTGTCAGACGATATATTAGAACATACCAGTGTCTTGTGTCAGACGATATATTAGAACATACCAGTGTCTTGTGTCAGACGATATATTAGAACATACCAGTGTCTTGTGTCAGACGATATATTAGAACATACCAGTGTCTTGTGTCAGACAATATATTAGAACATACCAGTGTCTTGTGTCAGACGATATATTAGAACATACCAGTGTCTTGTGTCAGACGATATATTAGAACATACCAGTGTCTTGTGTCAGACGATATATTTGAACATACCAGTGTCTTGTGTCAGACGATATATTAGAACATACCAGTGTCATGTGTCAGACGATATATTAGAACATACCAGTGTCTTGTGTCAGACGATATATTAGAAGATACCAGTGTCTTGTGTCAGACGATATATTAGATCATACCAGTGTCTTGTGTCAGACGATATATTAGGACATACCAGTGTCTTGTGTCAGACGATATATTAGAACATACCAGTGTCATGTGTCAGACGATATATTAGAACATACCAACGTCTTATGTCAGACAATATATTACAACATACCAGTGTCTTGTGTCTACGATATATTAGAACATACCAGTGTCTTGTGTCTACGATATATTAGAACATACCAGTGTCTTGTGTCAGACGATATATTAGAACATACCAGTGTCTTGTGTCAGACGATATATTAGAACATACCAGTGTCTTGTGTCAGACGATATATTAGAACATACCAGTGTCTTGTGTCAGACGATATATTAGAACATACCAGTGTCTTGTGTCAGACGATATATTAGAACATACCAGTGTCTTGTGTCAGACGATATATTAGAACATACCAGTGTCTTGTGTCAGACGATATATTAGAACATACCAGTGTCTTGTGTCAGACGATATATTAGAACATACCAGTGTCTTGTGTCAGACGATATATTAGAACATACCAGTGTCTTGTGTCAGACGATATATTAGAACATACCAGTGTCATGTGTCAGACGATATATTAGAACATACCAGTGTCTTGTGTCAGACGATATATTAGAACATACCAGTGTCTTGAGTCAGACGATATATTAGAACATACCAGTGTCATGTGTCAGGCGATATATTAGAGCATACCACCGTCTTGTGTCAGACAATATATTACAACATACCAGTGTCTTGTGTCTACGATATATTAGAACATACCAGTGTCTTGTGTCTACGATATATTAGAACATACCAGTGTCTTGTGTCAGACGATATATTAGAACATACCAGTGTCTTGTGTCAGACGATATATTAGAACATACCAGTGTCTTGTGTCAGACGATATATTAGAACATACCAGTGTCTTGTGTCAGACGATATATTAGAACATACCAGTGTCTTGTGTCAGACGATTTCTTAGAACATACCAGTGTCTTGTGTCAGACGATATATTAGAACATACCAGTGTCATGTGTCAGGCGATATATTAGAACATACCACCGTCTTTTGTCAGACAATATATTACAACATACCAGTGTCTTGTGTCTACGATATATTAGAACATACCAGTGTCTTGTGTCTACGATATATTAGAACATACCAGTGTCTTGTGTCAGACGATATATTAGAACATACCAGTGTCTTGTGTCAGACGATATATTAGAACATACCAGTGTCTTGTGTCAGACGATATATTAGAACATACCAGTGTCTTGTGTCAGATGATATATTAGAACATACCAGTGTCTTGTGTCAGACGATATATTAGAACATACCAGTGTCTTGTGTCAGACGATATATTAGAACATACCAGTGTCTTGTGTCAGACGATATATTAGAACATACCAGAGTCTTGTGTCAGACGATATATTAGAACATACCAGTGTCATGTGTCAGACGGTATATTAGAACATACCAGTGTCTTGTGTCAGACGATATATTAGAAGATACCAGTGTCTTGTGTCTACGATATATTAGGACATACCAGTGTCTTGTGTCAGACAATATATTAGAACATACCAGTGTCTTGTGTCAGACGATATATTAGAACATACCAGTGTCTTGTGTCAGACGATATATTAGAACATACCAGTGTCTTGTGTCAGACGATATATTAGAACATACCAGTGTCTTGTGTCAGACGATATATTAGAACATACCAGTGTCTTGTGTCAGACGATATATTAGAACATACCAGTGTCTTGTGTCAGACGATATATTAGAACATACCAGTGTCATGTGTCAGACGATATATTAGAACATACCAACGTCTTGTGTCAGACAATATATTACAACATACCAGTGTCTTGTGTCTACGATATAGTTAGAACATACCAGTGTCTTGTGTCTACGATATATTAGAACATACCAGTGTCTTGTGTTAGAGCGATATATTAGAACATACCAGTGTCTTGTGTCAGACGATATATTAGAAGATACCAGTGTCTCAGAAGTCCAGACGATATATTAGAACATACCACAGTGTCTTGTGTCAGACGATATATTAGGACATACCAGTGTCCTGTGTCCAGACGATATATTAGAACATACCAGTGTCATGTGTCAGACGATATATTAGGGAACGATACCAACGTCTTGAAGTCAGAGCCAATATATTTACCTAAACATACCAGTGTCTTAAAGTGTCTTAGGATATATTGGCAGAACATACCAGTGTCTTGTGTCTACGATATATTAGAACATACCAGTGTCTTGGGTGTCAGACGATATATTAGAACATACCAGTGTCTTGTGTCAGACGATATATTAGAGAACATACCAGTGTCTTGTGTCAGACGATATATTAGAACATACCAGTGTCTTGTGTCAGACGATATATTAGAACATACCAGTGTCTTGTGTCAGACGATATATTAGAACATACCAGTGTCTTGTGTCAGACGATATATTAGAACATACCAGTGTCTTGTGTCAGACGATATATTAGAACATACCAGTGTCTTGTGTCAGACGATATATTAGAACATACCAGTGTCATGTGTCAGACGATATATTAGAACATACCAGTGTCTTGTGTCAGACGATATGTTAGAACACTACCAGTGTCTTGAGTCAGACGATATATTAGAACATACCAGTGTCATGTGTCAGGCGATATATTAGAGCATACCACCGTCTTGTGTCAGACAATATATTACAACATACCAGTGTCTTGTGTCTACGATATATTAGAACATACCAGTGTCTTGTGTCAGACGATATTTTAGAACATACCAGTGTCTTGTGTCTACGATATATTAGAACATACCAGTGTCTTGTGTCAGACGATATATTAGAACATACCAGTGTCTTGTGTCAGACGAGTTATATTAGGAACATACCAGTGTCTTGAGTCAGACGATATATTAGAACATACCAGTGTCATGTGTCAGGCGATATATTAGAGCATACCACCGTCTTGTGTCAGACAATATATTACAACATACCAGTGTCTTGTGGTCTACGATATATTAGAACATACCAGTGTCTTGTGTCTACGATATATTAGAACATACCAGTGTCTTGTGTCAGACGATATATTACAACATACCAGTGTCTTGTGTCAGACGATATATTAGAACATACCAGTGTCTTGTGTCAGACGATATATTAGAACATAATAGTGTCTTGTGTCAGACGATATATTAGAACATACCAGTGTCTTGTGTCAGACGATATCTTAGAACATACCAGTGTCTTGTGTCAGACGATATATTAGAACATACCAGTGTCATGTGTCAGGCGATATATTAGAACATACCACCGTCTTGTATTGTCAGACAATATATTACAACATACCAGTGTCTTGTGTCTACGATATATTAGAACATACCAGTGTCTTGTGTCTACGATATGTTAGAACATACCAGTGTCTTGTGTCAGACGATATATTAGAACATACCAGTGTCTTGTGTCAGACGATATATTAGAACATACCAGTGTCTTGTGTCAGACGATATATTAGAACATACCAGTGTCTTGTGTCAGACGATATATTAGAACATACCAGTGTCTTGTGTCAGACGATATATTAGAACATACCAGTGTCTTGTGTCAGACGATATATTAGAACATACCAGTGTCTTGTGTCAGACGATATATTAGAACATACCAGTGTCTTGTGTCAGACGATATATTAGAACATCTACCAGTGTCTTGTGTCAGACGATATATTAGAACCAGTGTTTTGTGTCAGACGATATATTAGAACATACCAGTGTCTTGTGTCAGACGATATATTAGAACATACCAGTGTCATGTGTCAGACGATATATTAGAACATACCAACGTCTTGTGTCAGACAATATATTACAACATACCAGTGTCTTGTGTCTACGATATATTAGAACATACCAGTGTCTTGTGTCTACGATATATTAGAACATACCAGTGTCTTGTGTCAGACGATATATTAGAACATACCAGTGTCTTGTGTCAGACGATATATTAGAAGATACCAGTGTCTTGTGTCAGACGATATATTAGAACATACCAGTGTCTTGTGTCAGACGATATATTAGGACATACCAGTGTCTTGTGTCAGACGATATATTAGAACATACCAGTGTCATGTGTCAGACGATATATTAGAACATACCAACGTCTTGTGTCAGACAATATATTACAACATACCAGTGTCTTGTGTCTACGATATATTAGAACATACCAGTGTCTTGTGTCAGACGATATATTAGAACATACCAGTGTCTTGTGTCAGACGATATTTTAGAACATACCAGTGTCTTGTGTCAGACGATATATTAGAACATACCAGTGTCATGTGTCAGGCGATATATTAGAACATACCACCGTCTTGTGTCAGACAATATATTACAACATACCAGTGTCTTGTGTCTACGATATATTAGAACATACCAGTGTCTTGTGTCTACGATATATTAGAACATACCAGTGTCTTGTGTCAGACGATATATTAGAACATACCAGTGTCTTGTGTCAGACGATATATTAGAACATACCAGTGTCTTGTGTCAGACGATATATTAGAACATACCAGTGTCTTGTGTCAGACGATATATTAGAACATACCAGTGTCTTGTGTCAGACAATATATTAGAACATACCAGTGTCTTGTGTCTACGATATATTAGGACATACCAGTGTCTTGTGTCTACGATATATTAGGACATACCAGTGTCTTGTGTCAGACAATATATTAGAACATACCAGTGTCTGCTGTCAGACGATATATTAGAACATACCAGTGTCTTGTGTCAGACGATATATTAGAACATACCAGTGTCTTGTGTCAGACGATATATTAGAACATACCAGTGTCTTGTGTCAGACGATATATTAGAACATACCAGTGTCATGTGTCAGACGATATATTAGAACATACCAGTGTCTTGTGTCAGACGATATATTAGAACATACCAGTGTCTTGTGTCAGACGATATATTAGAACATACCAGTGTCTTGTGTCAGACGATATATTAGAACATACCAGTGTCATGTGTCAGACGATATATTAGAACATACCAGTGTCTTGTGTCAGACGATATATTAGAACATACCAGTGTCTTGAGTCAGACGATATATTAGAACATACCAGTGTCATGTGTGTCAGGCGATATATTAGAGCATACCACCGTCTTGTGTCAGACAATATATTACAACATACCAGTGTCTTGTGTCTACGATATATTAGAACATACCAGTGTCTTGTGTCTACGATATATTAGAACATACCAGTGTCTTGTGTCAGACGATATATTAGAACATACCAGTGTCTTGTGTCAGACGATATATTAGAACATACCAGTGTCTTGTGTCAGACGATATATTAGAACATACCAGTGTCTTGTGTCAGACGATATATTAGAACATACCAGTGTCTTGTGTCAGACGATATATTAGAACATACCAGTGTCTTGTGTCAGACAATATATTAGAACATACCAGTGTCTTGTGTCTACGATATATTAGGACATACCAGTGTCTTGTGTCTACGATATATTAGGACATACCAGTGTCTTGTGTCAGACAATATATTAGAACACACCAGTGTCTTGTGTCAGACGATATATTAGAACATACCAGTGTCTTGTGTCAAACAATATATTAGAACATACCAGTGTCTTGTGTCAGACGATATATTAGAACATACCAGTGTCTTGTGTCAGACGATTTATTAGAACATACCAGTGTCTTGTGTCAGACGATATATTAGAACATACCAGTGTCTTATGTCAGACGATATATTAGAACATACCAGTGTCTTGTGTCAGACAATAGGGTGAAATAGTGATGGATCGTAGATACTAGTTCATGAAAAAAACAAAACAAGCTTACATTAGGGTGAAGGGAGTAAACTTACACGGAGTTTGAGTGTCTGTATGAGAGAGAGAGGGGGGGGGGAGAGAAAAAAAGAGGGAGAAAGAGAGAGAGGGAGATAGACTGTGTGTGTATGAGAGAGACTGTTTGTGTTTGAGAGTATATTTTAGAGAGAGAAGGAGAGAGAGAGAGAGAGAGAGAGAGAGAGAGAGAGAGAGAGAGAGCAGACATATAGAGAGAATATGCACAATTGCAAGTTTTTAAGATGATTTTTTTTCCTTAAAAACATATTTTTTTATCAAAAAGTTAGAAACATGTAATGGGTAAAATAAAAAAAAAAAAGGAACATGTCCAATTGATTGAACCAGACTTAAGTTGCGTATGTTTTCTTCATGTACCTTTGATATAAAACTTAAACAACAACAATAACATACTAAACAATGAATACCAATAAATGATAGTTTAAAAAAAAACAAAAACAAAAAAAAAAATTAAGTTTAAAATAAACAATACCGAAATTTTAATTTTTAAAAGCGGTGCGATTGTTTCATATATATATATATATATATATATATATATATATATATATATATATATATATATATATATATATATATGACGCGTTTTAGGCTAGACTAGCCAAACCCACTCTATGAGTTGGATTAGAATGGCTTAAAATGCTTCTATATATTGACATACATTTATATATGAAACGTTTTACGCCATATTGATCTAACTAAAAAGGTTGGTCACGCTCGACGTAACGCTACATAACATTTGCTTATACCATTCATAGACGCAGTTTTTTTTTTTCTTAAGCAACGTAAGAATTAAAAAGTGCCCGTCTATCATCTCCATCATGGCGCTAAGGAACTGAGATCAAATCCGACGAGTTCCCGGGGTTGTAAGTAGATAGTCCACTGTATAATGGTGGAGTCTAGTGATGTCCACTGTACAATGGTGGAGTCTAGTGATGTCCACTGTACAATGGTGGAGTCTAGTGATGTCCACTGTACAATGGTGGAGTCTAGTGATGTCCACTGTATAATGGTGGAGTCTAGTGATGGCCACTGTACAATGGTGGAGTCTAGTGATGTCCACTGTACAATGGTGGAGTATGAGTAGTTACGTCCACTGATACACATAATATTGAAAATCAGAAAGAACTCATTTGTTGACATTTCCACAATATTGTTTTTCATTTAAAAGAAATCAAAAGGTCCGTCCTAAATGTTATATTCTATTATGTATTTCGTTCTATGCATCGTACTGAAACGAAATTCAATAAATAAAGGAGAAAATGTAAACTTTCCTTCATCGGTCCAAGCCAAGGCATTTTTCCCATAATGAGATTTATATTAGTTATTACAATTAGAGACACTTTTCTCATAATGAGATTTATAATTGTTATTACAGTTAGAGACACTTTTCTCATAATGAGACTTATAATTGTTATTACAGTTAGAGACACTTTTCTCATAATGAGATTTATAATTGTTATTACAATTGGAGCGGAAGGAGTTTAAATCCTAAAGATGGAGTGAACTCAGTCAACAACACATACATATTTTCTACCAAATTCATCATGTGTGTTGCTATTTCCATTGTTATTGCCATGTTTGTTACTTTAAGTTATATTTATTTGCGTTCATAGTACTGTACAGACACTTGAAAATTAAATTAAATCAACTGCCGCGTGTATCAAGTTCTGTTTATATTTCAAACTCAATTAGCATAAGCATATCATCTTCTTCGGTTATTAGATTATACATATTGCTTCTGGTGTCTTTCAAATATTTTAAGCTACTTATACCGTAGAGTAACCGTACAGGTAAAGCTAAAAAAAAAATTTTAAGGTGGCGAGTGAATCTTTATTAAAGCAATTAGTACACTATTCTCTATAGCAAAAGTTATTTATTCTTTGACCTCCGAACTCCCCAAATTCCAAATTGAGGACTCTTTCCCCATCCCACCTCCTAAATCTATGTATATATTTTATGTTTATATTTTTTTTTTATAAATGGGATTGGGGACCCCAACAACCGGTGGGGCACCCCCCGGGGGGGGCGGCCCACATGTTTAAGAACCTCTGCTCTATAGTATGTGATCTACGCACTGCTTAACATTTCAAAGATTAGAATATCAGATGATTGATCAATCGATCGATCGATATACGTTGTGTAATTCAAACCTTTGTATCATGATGGGCCGTTTGATACGTTCCAAGAGCTAATGTTTACAGCACGATAAAATAATTTAGTGAACCTCTAAAGCAGACAGTTGTTTTATATTTTGACTGTGGAAGTCCCCTCCCCCATGTTTCCAGTGTTATCGTCCCTGATTAATTCTATTGTCTGGGTCTAACGACCACCGCAATTATACTAAACACAAATCACTCTGGTACTAACAGGCTGCTAATGATTTTGTTTTTCAGGCGATGTTATGTCGGTTGATTCCAATTGGTTTCCCCTGGACCATCTGGTTTGTTTATTTTATGGCTGACCACAACACGCTTCAAGCAAAAGGTCCCTTTCCTTTTTTTATGTTAATAGTGAGTCTTCCCTAAATAAAACTGTTTACGCTAATTATAGACATGTATAGCCTCTAAACCAAATACATTGCATGCCCCCCTCTTTCGCATTAAACATTGTGTGAACGTATTTGACGGCCCTTGTGTAAGTATGTGTATCAAATATGTTATTGTTTAAATAATGGTATAGGAGGGCTCAGGGCCGGCCTAAGGCCAACTGCTCCAAATTGGGCCCCGCGTCTGGCAGGGGCCCCCCGCTAATTTACATTTAGCATATCACTATCAGTCATGACTCTTGTCACAGGCGCGAACTCGAGACCTTTTGGTTAGCAATCCCCCTTTTTTTTAACTTGTGGTGTCTCTGCGGTATTATGGTTGTGAGAGCAACTGCATCGCTGTAAGCTACGGGTTCAGATCCCGACGAATCCAGCCCTTCCCCTCCCCGCCGATATCTTCAGTGGTGCCTCCATAGCCAATGCACACATTTAAGAAAAAAAAAAAGGGGGGGGGGAGGTGGACTACATCAACCACCATATTAGAGGTCAAAAGTAGAACATCCCCCCCCCCCGCCACCACCCACATCCTTAAAGAGTCGACAAATAGACGACAATCACCAACCAAAAGTTTACAGGCAGACAGAATCAAGAAATTTAAAACAGAAAATTAGAAGAAATGAAAAAAAAAACTGAAGAACCTAATTCAGCTTCGAAATCGTTCACATAATATAGAAATCTAAAACAGCCCATCCCTTTCTATTATTAAATTATGCACCGAAAAATTGGCGACAACTTCGCGGAGTAATTAACTAACACAGCTAAATCCTCCCGCCATTCCCCTTCCCTGCGAAGTAAATTTACACATTTTCTCTATTTTTTATTATTTATTTTAAGGAATAAAACAGTCCCCCCCCCGCACCCTCCACCCACCATCGCCATCTCGTTACCCCAACATTTCGGTATATACGATTATACCCCAACCCATTGAAGGTGGTGGTGGGTGTCATGCGCTATAAAGTGCATATATTCATTTGACATCTTGGGAGGGGGGGGGGGAATTGAGAATTGAAGAATGACACAGTTCTTCAAGAAGCTGGTATTGCTAACAAGATTTTATTGACTGTGAAGCTTTTACTTCACACAATGATCTCTTTCGTTGTTCTATTTACTTATACATATACAGTCATAAAGACACACACGAGCACGCACACGCATATATATATATATATATATATATATATATATATATATATATATATATATATATATATATACACACATACACAATGTTAAAGAATATCCATGTTAACTCAACTACGCAAGAAGCAAGAAATCTAATCCACCTAATTTGCTTGGAAAGTACGCATCGCTAAAAATAGCTTCTGAATTTCCGTTTGAGGTTGTTTTTTTTTTGTTGCGACTATTTTTGCGTAGTTCTGAAAAATGCTGATCAAGTTTGATCGCATCACATACGCCATTAGAATATAGACCAATGCAATTTGTATAGACAATGAAAATAGGAACGAACGATTTGTTTGCCAATAAATATGTTAAGTTTGTTCACAGCGGGAAGAGCAGAAGGACAGAGGCCGCCAGTTCGTGTTGTCCTGAGTTGTTTAATTTTTTAAAGTGCGACTGTCGTTGAGCGTTTGCTCTTCTCGCACCGAGGACGTCAAAGCTGTGTCAGATGAACTCTTACACATGGAAGGGACATTCAGAAGGACACTTAACCAGCGCTCTTACGGTGTCCCTTTCCTAGTTCTTCGCCCCCCCCCCCACAAACTGCAGTTCCCTTCATACGCCCCTGCCTCACCTTCTTAGTCTTATCTCAAAAAGGCATGCGTAATACTCAAGTGGATGTTTCTAACGGTCGAGAAAGCTTGCCTATCTATACACAAGAAAGACTCTTGGATTAGTCAACATATTGTTAACGCACCACATTATATATGACATTGTTATTACACTGCAATATATGTGTACATATTGTCAAAAAACTGCAGTATTTGTGACATACTGTTAACACACTTCAGTATGTTTGACATACTGTTAACACACGGCAATATGTTTGAGCAAATATAAATAAAAGGCCAGCGTCATTATATAAAAGGCAAGAGCTGTGCTGCACTCTGAAACAAGTTGCGGGACGGATTTGGCCCGTGGGCCGTAGTTCGCCCCATGGCTGGGTTACCTTGTAATTAGATACACCCTCAACGCACCGAAGGTAAAGCTAAAGGGATTTGCTGAACTTTTCACTTGTAAGCTTCTAAATTGTTTATATAGGCGGAAATCTATGACATGGGCATGTGTGGTGTCCGGACAAGACAGACATCAGAACTAGCACCGAAGACTCCACAACAGATTTAACGGGATCTATTTTTATTACTTGAATTTATACATATATTTTTTTTTTCAGTCTTCTTCAATGTAACCGACTGTTAATGACGTCATAAGCCCAACCGCAGGAAACCCAAAATGTAAACATATTTAGCAAAGCAAACGGGTAATCTCAAACACAATTTTTTTTTAAATCTTTTGGTTTATTTAGGCTTAAACTTTTTCGTTCGTGGATATTTTGTGTTGTTGTCAGGGTCAAGGACATAATGTTAATTTCAGAGAAAGGTTCTGCAAGATATACACGTTCTGTATTTTTACGAGTATATAGTACTGGGGCGGTCATCATGAATTATATGCGGCTCACAATGACCTAGTTGTTTCTTATATTTTATTAGAATGATTAGGAGTTATATTCTAGTATATTCTAGTTTAGAAATTAAATTTTGATAAGTAAACTGTGTAGCGTCTGTTTAAAGTATTTTCTACAATTTAAAATAAATGGAATACTTTTGACGTTTTCATTGTTGACTTTTATCCAGGCCACTTGATTAAAAAAACTTTTTTTTTCCTCCGTTGTTGTCAGCTCTACCGTTGAGATTTTTTTACTGTTGACATTTTTACAGTTATTATAATTTTTTGACATGTTCATTTTTTTTTTACCGATCTCCTATGTGTGTGGGTCACCTTGGTTTGGCATGCTGACGTCATTTTTTTCAATTACTTCCGTGTCTTAAAAGAAGATTGTTGTGATTTTCCCCCATGCCAGACTTTGTCAGCTCGGCCGGTCAAACGGTTTAAAATTCTCTTTCTTTTTTAATGTTATTTTTATTTCAAACAAGTAGTACCTCTGCTTCACTCTTTTTATTCATTCTTCATCTCTCTTTCTCTCTCTCTCTCTCTCTCACTCTCTCTCTCTCTCTCTATATATATATATATATATATATATATATATATATATATATATATATATCGCCTGCAATATATATGTATATAAATATATATATTTCTATTTTACTTTATCCAATGATAATAAAACAATATCTAAAATTATCGCGAACTGATTTGTATTTAATTGTTATGACTTAGCCTTTTATCTTTTCCCTCTCTCTCTCTCTCTCTCCCTCTCCCTCTCCCTCCCCCTCCCCACTCTTTTTATTCATTCTTCATCTCTCTTTCTCTCTCTCTCTCTCTCTCTCTCACTCTCTCTCTCTCTCTCTCTATATATATATATATATATATCGCCTGCAATATATATGTATATAAATATATATATTTCTATTTTACTTTATCCAATGATAATAAAACAATATCTAAAATTATCGCGAACTGATTTGTATTTAATTGTTATGACTTAGCCTTTTATCTTTTCCCTCTCTCTCTCTCTCTCTCCCTCTCCCTCTCCCTCCCCCTCCCCCTCCCCATGTCAAAATATGCAAAAAAATATTTAAAAAAAAAAAAAAATAAATGGGAATCTCCAAAGGCCCATAACAATTGTTCAGTTGAAAGCCCTCTTATTTCGTATACCGCATCCAATGAGTTGATGCGGTGTTCATCAAAAATCTTTTGAGGAATCACTGAGTACAAGTGGACTTCCTGTGAGGAAATGACCTGAATATCAATTTGGGTTTGTGTGTGTGTGTGATTTTTCTCCCAGTAGGGTTCCAGCAACAAGTTAGAAACGAGTGAATTACTTCGGTAAACATTACTACGAGGCACTTACTGTCGGTTAGGTTTATTACTTTTTTTTTTATTTTAGATTACGACCATCTAAAGACATGCACGGGGCGGGAGGGGGGAGGTTCATTTTCATCCGTCATACGCAGAGGGCGTCAGACTGACAGCCCTTCCCCGATAAACAGAGTGTTTTCTATCGTGTCAACGCCCTCTCACCAGCGACTCCCCCCCCCCAACCAACCTGCCCGTCTCCCCCACCCCCCACCCCAATAACGATAAACAAATCTCACTCGCTCGTCCGGGAATTCCCAAGAGAATGTCCAACGACCTTCACATTGCAAGCCAGATCCGATGTTTACACGGAGCCGGCAGGAAAGTGAATCGGGGAATTATGAATGACAAGGGTGAGACAAGTCTAGATAAATATCCATTGCATCGAAGGTTATGGTTCTTACCCCCCCCCCAACCGTTATTTCAGGCTTTAGAACAATTACCATAAAAATGTACATGTTTATATAATATATATATGGCTTATATATATCATACTTTCTTTAAGCTCTTTTTGTGGTGGAAGATTTATTTTTGGTTTAAATTGTACTTTAAAGACGTTATATGTTTACAACAAAGTTTCTAAAAAAAAGAAAAAAATACATCTCAGGCACACCAGTTTTAAAAAAAACAACAACTTCCCGTATAATTTTTTTAAGACCCTGCACATTATCATGTTGTTCAGATCAATGTCGAGGCAAATATTCAAAGCTTCATTTAAAAGCTTATCCTTTGCTGCGGACCACAGGCTAAGACTGTGCGATAATTATTTGGTTGACAGAATCAAAGTCCATAATACAACTATTGAAATATTAATGGCGAACGCATTTGTGTAACGGACATCAACTGCCATACAAAGCTTTACAGTATATATAGTTTGGTAACCTACTTTGCTAACTATTGCTGAATACTGTTACACTCAGCGTATTACTTGCCCTGTACTGGTGAATCCTGTATTAGACTTCTCTATACTGTCACGCACTCCTTTGTACTGTTTTAAACTGATATGTACCACTATACACTGTTACATTTATATACTATCGATTGGCCTAAATTGACAAGGTCAGATAACCATCCACGCCTTCCCCAATATGATAAACTGTCACGTAATGTAAACCACTGATGATAAATTATCATGCGGTAAGGGGCTGGTGCAACATTATTGTTGGTGTTTTTCTTTAATGATTGCCGCTATATATATATATATATATATATATATATATATATATATATATATATATATATATATATACTAGTGCAAAAGCCTGCTGAAGCTGGCTGAACGAAATCCGACAGAAGAGATAACAAAGAAATATACGAAATGCTGCAATAGAAAAGAACTTGTGGCCTTTATTGTCATGAACACAATACTCTATGAACAGAAATAACAAAGAAATGTATGAAATACTGCAATAGAAAATAACATTCGACTTTTATTGCCATGAACACTATACGATATGAAAACTACCGTCGAAGGAGAAACTCGTTTACAACGCATACACCGCACGATATGAAAACTACCTGCGAGGGAGACACAGGCTTACAAAGCATACACCGCACGATATGAAAACTACCCGAGGGAGACACACGGGTTAGACGATTATGTATTTTAGGATATATATATATATATATATATATATATATATATATATATATATATATATATATATTGCATTTCTGTAGTATATAAACATTTAGACAACGACAACCAAAAAAGTTGTGACATTGGCTCAGTGGAGATCCTGGCGCAGCTAGCAATCAACAACCTCCCCCCACGCCCCCACCTAGGGTGGAACTTCATGTGTGTAAAGTGTGTGCATCCTGACGCCATGCCAGAGCTTGAGTGAAACATTAATGACGAGCATTGCATAATGAGAAATCCTCTATCTTGTGTATGTGTGTGTGTGTGCTCGCCCTCAGAGGATTTGAACTTCGACATAAATATGGAGGGAAGCGTTCCCTATTTATTGCGTAACGGTTTCCCAAAAATTTGGATAGAGAGACCCAACAATGAGTCTCTCAAAGAACGATTTTAAAGCTGATAGATCGCCTGCAATTTTAACGTCAGGTGTTCTACAGGAAGTATTACGATAAAAGAAAAGATAAAACTGCTAATTGGTCACGATAGAGCATCAGATGTTATAGAGCCGGCCCTGATATCAAGCTAATTTGAAATCGGCCGCCATAGATTTTATACCCAAAAGAGAAAAAATTGTTGAACCCAAGTCTGTGATATAATCGAACCACGTAAGGCACATAGTTTTTTGTAAATAAATTATAATATAGTGTTAACAATAACGTTTCAGTTGCCAAGCCATGGTTGGATATTTATATTTTCTTTCTTTTATCGTACATCAGCTGTAATTATATAAGTCGCTAAAAATGTTGACACGGTGGTTCTTAAGTTGTAAAAAGCAATGATCCTACTATAATACAACTCTTCATTTATTAATTATTTTTTGCGTAATTTGTAATTTGCTGATCTCCCCTTTAAGACCTAATTTAAAGCCTTGGTACCATTTAAAAAAAGCTAGGTATTCTTGACTTAAGTATTCCTGTAAGTGCTTAAAAGCAAAGCATTAGCAGTTTAAAAAATCTCACTAACATTGCTTTTAAAACACAACACTAACACAGGTCCCTTCACAAGTAGGGCGACATTCGACTTGTTTTGAACAGTGAGTAGTTTGACAGTAAACATTAGCAGTTTAAAAAAAAAAATCAAACACTTGGCGAGACAATGAATGATTTTTTTTAAGCCCACCCGTCTCGGTCAGCTAAATCATCAAGTGGAACCTGGCACATGGAATTATCCTGTTAAAAAATCTGTCTCACGTAACTTTTCTCCTAGTGCAGGGAAATATCGAGGTCACAAGTTCAATAAATCAATCATAGAGTTTCTGTCAGTGTTATTTGTTAAGGAAAAAAAAAACTTTGAAATCAATTGAAATGTTGAGTGTTTTTAACAAATGTCCAGCCGAAGGAACCAAAAAAAAATGCTAAAAAAGGACAAATTACAAAATACACCAGAGAGGCGATTCAAAGTTTTGTTACTTTTAAAAGTAAATTACGGGATGAAGTGGTTGTACAGTCAAACTTTACTGTTTGTGAAGTAAATAATTTGTTTTACTGAGAACGTTGTCTGTATCAAGTCCCTGTAAGGCTGACCTAGAATCACTTACACCACCAATGGGGCGGTATTTTGCAGTGCCCTTTTAACTTTTTTTAACCAGTAGTAAACACTCAATGAAAAATAAAATTTTATATAAAAAGTATGGAAGAGAAGCGATCTGTTATAATAGTTTAAAAATTAGTTAAAAAACAAAAGAATGATAAATTGAAATACATGCAGACCAGACACTATAGTGCTAATGTTTTTATGAGAATCTTAAGACTTGGCCTTTCAAAGACAGAAAGTTGTCGAGCGCAATATGCCGTCGCTAAAAGAGCCGAAAATAATGTAAGAAATAAATGAATTAACTATTAGGGTAACATCAGTTTATGGTGTCAATGTTATAGAGTTTGCCATGTTTGTCACAAGTGTGTTTGTGGCAATAAGGGCGGCAGGGGAGGTCCGCCCCAGGTACCACCGATCGGGCCGCCCGTATATTATGTAATGACCCTTCGCCATTATAAAATTTTACACACACATTATGTGCATGTGTTTGCCCGGGGACCCCATATATCACTGGCAGTCTCTGACTGGGACCCCATATATAACCGGACGTGTCTGCCTAGAACTCTTAAAAAAGTAAGGGAACTAGCACAACTTAGTGCGGCTCTTTTTTATGAGCCCAACCCAACGCTTTCTATTCATTTGTTTTATTCCTGATGTTATGTTAGGTTCCTTCCTCACAGAGCTGGTATACTTCTGAATTGTTCCTACTTCTCCATAAGAAAGCCATTCACTAATTGAATAAATAAATAGACCACACAATCAAATAGCTCTTCTGTTTAACGCATACTGCTGTTATCTTTATACTCACACACACATTCAGGTATGACTTCTTAACAGTGCGGCAATACAAATGGAAACTCTTCTGTTATCTTAATACTCACACACACACACTCAACCAGGTATGAAAAACGGCTGCCTTATATTTTCTTCTGGTTTCCTGGTCGTATTTTTTTTTATTATTATTATTTACTCAATGACAGTTTGTTAACACGCAAATCGTTAGGATGAGTGATCTACCTTTGCGCTACTTCCGTCTAAACCCGGCACAACTTTACATAAGCATCACTCCCGTGTAACAACGTAACTCCTTTGGTAACAAAAGATAAGACGCGTGCCAGGCGAATGTTTCAGAACAGTGATTCTCACTACACAGGGTTGCGACCCACACACACCTAACGATCACGAGAAATAGTTTCGAATTGAGGCTCTACTCTCAGTGCCGTTTTAACGGATTGGAAAACTAATACAAGTGGTCCATACAACCTTTTCCTAGCCACGGCCTGGTCAACCTTGTGACTTTTTCATCGACCGCGGCCTGCTGAGGGAGAGGAAAAGGGGGGGTGGACTTTAATATTTAAGAATGTTTTTCTTTTACAATGTCACATCCGCTCACAGCCACTCGTCCATGGAAAGTCGCACAATCCCGAAAGAAATACACCGCAGTAAATAAAACGGAATTAATTAAATATTTCTTGGGCGGCCCGCGGCCCAGAGCCATTCGATCCACGAACCGTTACCGGTCCGCCGTCCGGGGGTTCGGGGACCACTACCTTATAGTACAAATTCCTATGAAGTCAGTTGTTTTTTTTCCCTCGGGTTCCATTTTTATAAGAAAGTTTCTGTCTAGCGTTACAAAAAAAAACCTTCACAAGAAAAATGTGGAATAATTTCACTTGATGGCTGAAATATTTTTTTATTTTATTTAACATAAAATATAATTCCCAAATTGAACAAGAAAAGTATATCTAGCTAGGACTCAGCTAAGTGTTCCAAACTTTATAAATATAATTCACTACTACTCTTTTGTTTTAAAAGTGAAAATCTCTCTCTCTCTCTTTATATACATGGAATAATGGAATAATAACCCTCACCCTGCCACCCCCCACTTTCTCTTCAAGACACCATAAGCGATAATTCTCCACAATTTTTTTTTCCATTTCCTCCTCTCCCCCCCCCCCCCCGGCCATACTCTCTTGTCGCCCCCTCACGCAGCAATCAGTAATTATCGCAGAATCCAGGGGGTTTCTAGGCTAGCTCGATGACGGATGGCGGTAAACGGTGCAGTTGAACATGACGTAAACAACACGTCTCACAGTAACCGCCCTTGTCAAGTATCGCCTGCAGACACAGACGGATTACAAAAATTCAAACAGGCAGACAACAGAGCGGCAATAAAAATGGACAGAGTTATCTTTTCAAGCAATCTATTGTAATCTATGCTTGTGTCTATTTTTTCTGTGTACCCGAAATCTTGGTGTAAAAATAGAAATAACAAATGTATTGTTATGTGTATGCAGGTTCATTTATAGAGGGGCATACTATAATTTGATGTATCGATCTATGTATGTATGTATATATTTTTGAAAATATTATTTCCTTGATGAAAAATATCTACAATTCTATCAACCTTTTTTTTTTATCTATTTCTTTTACTTGGGGTTCACAAAAACCGTTAAGTTTTCTTAGCTGTTCGATAAAATCAAAACAATTGAGTACCACTGATTTATATCTTTGTTATTACAGTATTTGCGTTTTTCCCCTCAATATATCTTTCCTCGTTCGTGCCATTGGCTTACGCTACTGCTGAACTACACTTGTTCTATTTATAGAATGTATTTGTTGTTGCTGTTGTCATATTTTGCCCACTTACATCTACTAAACATTAATTTCATTAACTCATACTAGGGATAAAAAAAAAGTCACGGGCAGGAAGTAATTAACTGAAATTGTACTTTTGATAATTCTTTAAATCCGAGTTACTTTACCAATCCTATCGCTAAGAGGAGAGCTTATGGGAAGTTTCGAGGAAGAGAAGAACCCCCTAAAAACCCCTCGCCGATTCTGTACTGTTTACAAGATGACCCAAATCGCGTGTTTATATATAAATAAATAAATACAGTCGATTCCACTTAATTGGGACACATCGGGACCGAGGCTTTTTGTCCCAATTAAGCGGCTGTCCCAATTAAACATATAAGTTTGGTTTCTTTGAGATGTGTCCCAAATAAGCGGCTGTCCCAATTAAGCGCTGTCCCAATTAAGCGGTGTCCCAATTAAGCGGAATCCACTGTATATTTAAAAATGGTGTAACCCCCCCCCCCCCCCGTAGTGTCTCTCGCTACCTCCATTATGTCACATGATCTTTTTTTAACGAGACCCTGAATGGGGATGTATCTCTCTTTGATCCTATAAATATCCTTCGTCCTCCCCCCTCCACCCACACACACACATATAACAGCCGTGTGTGCTCTCTGTCTGTGTTATCACACCTGTCTCACTTTTACACGCCATCAGCATGTGTCTATAACGCGAACCATCAAACAGAAATGGAGTCTTGCTTCTCTCTCAAAACGAAAATTATTCTTCGCATGGATAGAAAAACTAGTAATCTGCATAGGGGGGGGGGCTATTCTAAGCACACACACCACCGCCCCCCCTCCCCCCCACATGCGATCTGACAACTTTTCAGGGACCCAAGGAAGAATGATTAACACTTTGATGTTTTTAGAAAGGGAAGGAAGTCTCAGTTTTGAGCTATTATTAGGACCCCCCCCCCCCGGCATTTACAGTTGCCGGACTAGAGTTCCATAAATTAACCTTTGTCTTGCCGCCTCCCCCCCCCCCATGTATATATTATAATTTAGGGAACTCTATGCCGCAAAATTGCTAATGTGGGGTCCTAATCCTAATAATATATATACTTCAGTTTTACCTGAACTAAAACTCGACCGCCCTACGCCATAGGCCAATAAATTCTCTTTTTCACCAACATTTTTTTACAATGCGCCTTTTTATTCTGTAAGATGTGAGATATGACTGGGCCAAGCCCTTTCAAATGATAATAATAATAATAATACATACAATAACATTGTGTATGAAAAAAAACATAAAACAACATCAGATAATTGTTTATGGGAACAATAATAAAACACAAGCTGTCACGAATTGCGCACCAACATCTCACACAATAGATCGCTTTAATATTTCATACGGCGTGCATTTGTTAGAAGAAAAAAATAAAAACAGACCATTGAAAAAAACAACATGTTTACTAGGAGTAGCAGTTTGGAAAAGTACGTTGTTTTTTAAAAGTATTGGATAGTCGTCTTGTTGTCATCTTGTTTATAGAACTTACTGTCATAATTTTATTTTTTTATAAATTTAGAAATGTCGTCTGCAGCACTTATGTAAATGCACATAAGAAGTGTCTTTGTTTTTTTTCTCTATAATGATATTATTTTGCGTCGATTTCCGTTCGAGCCTGATGAGAACCGCTCATTGGTCAGACTAATCACATGATAAACTAACCTGCACTTATTAGCTTTAACTTAGGGCACTGCGACCCGTTACATTGTTCATGATCACCCAGTATCCTTAAATTGATATATATATATATATATATATATATATATATATATATATATATATATATATATATGCCCCTCTGTCTATGTATCTTTCTGCCCCTCTGTCTGTCTATGTATCTATCTGTCCATCTGTCTGTCTATGTATCCAGACCCGCCGATGGGGGGGGGGGGCAAATGCCCAGGGGCACGGCGAGTTTTAGGGGCCCGGACTAAGCGAGCCAATCAACTTTTGAAAATATTATTATCAGCACGGAAGGGCCGTGACAGCCCTGCCCAGGGGCCCGAAATTTCTGTCGGTGGGCCTGTATGTATCTATCTGTCCATCTATAAACTTGTTAAAATGTATGTGCATCCCAAGTCTGGCCTGTTGGTATAGATTTAGAAGAACACTATCTCCGTCTGTTGTACAATCCTTTCATCTCCTTTCATCCATTATCTGACATTATATTATCTTTCCCCTAATTTAACAATTGACTGAACCAGGCAAACTACCGATCAATCAAAAAAAAAAAAGACTAAATATTTGTTTAAGTTTAAAAATTCTTAAAAAAATGTAAACCATATCGTGTAGACGAAAAATGAAAATGTACTCCGGAATTAGAAGTATTTGTCATGTTTTTAATGAGAGATGGAGAATTTCCATGTAGAGATTCCAATTTTTAGTTTGTCCAATGTCGAGATTGATCATTAAAGTTGTATCAAGATTATGCGTTGAAACAGAATGGAATTCTGACAACAATTCTTTATGTTTATTTCTGTTCAGGCGGTGCTAGTATTTATGTTTTTGGCTTCACCCACGCAACTAGCTAATTAAAAAGAAAACACGGTTTCGGGAAAAGGGTAGGTGGAGGCTGGAAGGGGGGGGGATACGTCCAATCAATAAAGTTATTACAGAGTTCACAAGTAATGCTCGAGTTACCGTCCTTGATCAGCTTTCCATTATCTGCCATTAAACGCGCCTTGAAATTCCTATGTGGAGCAGTTCTGTTATTTATTATCTACCTTTAAACAAAATAAATTTACCCCCCCCCCCCATTTTACTTACACCGAGGAAGGAGATTCCATTTCCTTCTAACGATCATACCTTATTTTTTTTTCTCGTTCTATAGTTACATATTTATTTATGTTTGTTAAAGCTGTAAGCTAGCCTTTGGTCTCGCCTTCTCCGCGTCGCCTCGCTTCAACCAGCAGTAACGATTTCCTAAAGAGTTGTTCCTGCTTTACCCCCCCCCCCCCACATACATTTCTGCGGGACTGTACACTTTCAACCCTAGGGGAGAATTATAACTTTAATTTCACACCTTTAAACACCCTCCACCCCATAAAAAATGTCTTGTACTTGATAATTTCTAACCAAGTTACTTTTCTATTTTCATGCCGTAAGTCACAAAAAAAAACAACAACAACAACAACTCAGTCGCAGTCCATGGTGATAACTGGGGTAATTTACCCTGTATCTACAATATACTTTAAACAGTATTTTTGTTTTTGTTTGTTTTGTTTGGATTATATGACCTACCCCTCCCCCCCCCCCACATCAAACTAGTTCTATCAAGGGCGACCACGCCGTGCGCGCGCCATAATATAGACAGACCATTACATATTACATGCGGTGCAAGATTTACTTTTAAGCTACACAAGCTAGCCCCCCCCCCCCCGAAAAAAAAATTGTCCGAGAGAGCGATTGTTATATCCACTTACGTAGTTGGGTCACGGATGGATATATATATATATATATATATATATATATATATATATATGGCGTTAGTTAGGTATTTATTATGTATCTATGTATAGCAGGCTCGCCAGGTAATTTAACTTAATTATCAAATCCTTAACTCTAACTCACTGGTATAGGTACTAGTATATAACAACACAACTCTTAGGAGTGTACTTTACAACACTGATTTAATGTACTATGATAATATTTTACAAGTCTAACAATCCAAGTCTACTCTAAGTATAATATATTCTATAAACTTCCCTAAGTCTACTGGGCCGCCCTCTGTCGAGATACATTCCGCGTTCACTTTATAAAGGCTGGCGGGGTGCGAGAGGGACCGTAGATAATCCGTGTGCAAAGGGGGGGGGGGCGGGACAGCTAGCATGAGTCATTAGGGTACGGGGAATAGTAGATAATGGGACAGTAGTAGAAAGTCCGTGTGCAAAGGCAGCGAGAGCTGATAGAAACAACTTTTAACTAGTATGGAAGGGGTTAAGTTTTTGACCCGTTACATGGGGGGGGGGGGGGGAGGAGAGGTGCGGTGAATTCTTGACGTAACATATCCATGGCTGATGAGGAGCGAGAGGGTCCGTATTGGCGGGGTAAATTTAAATTGGCAGTGGAGGTGGAAACGGGGAGGGGAGGGTAAATTCTAGATGTAACATTTCTGACCATGACCCTGGGTTATGTTCCATGGTCAACTGATGAGTCACTCGCTACTGGCGGGAGGTGCGTGTGCAAAAAGGGGGGGTAACTTCTAAACGTAACAATATATATATATATAACTTAAAAAAGGACCCCCATCTCTCATATAGCTTAGGGCCTTTTCAAGTCTAAATCCGGCCCTGATGACATGGGAAAACTTAGCCCCACGTGCCACGTACGGCCCTTTAGGCTTTTTGATCCGGTACGCGCATTTAATCTGCAACATTAAACAAAGACTGGTTAAAGAAAAACCAGTCCCTCCGTCTGAATATTGTCAGACTTAAGTGCCCGTTTTGACCCGAGAATCATAAAACTTGCCAACCTTTTATTTTTACTATCATTTTAAGTTTCGCAATTACACATGTGCAACAGAAACAAGATATATATATATATATATATCTATATATATATATATATATATATATATATATATATATATATATATATATATATTAACCCCAGCAATAATTACAAACCAATGTGTTCTGTCACACAGATTAAATGGGCCTACATTTCCCATCGTTCAACGAAATGATTGATTTTCCTTGATCTGTGACGTTCATTAATTATGATGTCCCCTCAACTAATCATTTGTTAATAAACAAAAACAAAGAAACAGGCAGCAGAAGTAGGTCTTCAAATATATAAACCATCATCTGTTATTCACAAAAGGCGTTGTCCCCCGATCCCTTGTTACACCCCCCCCCCCCATTTTCTCTTCGTGCGAATGAAACCTTTCGTGTTTTAACACCAGGAGACAGTAGCAATGTATTCATTCTCTCTCTCTCACTCACTCTCCCTCTTTCTCTCTTTCATTCTCGTGTAGTGTACGTCATGAGTACTTCCAAGACAGACGTCAAACTAATTGGCGCCTTATTTTAGGAATTTAAAAAAAAGAAAAAAAAAGCTATTTTCGACACTTGCTCGAATTTTGAATCTCATCAAATCAACAAACGGACGAAATAGATAAAATTAAAAAAAAAGAATTATGTGGTCCATTGCTGTATCAGTCTAGCTATGAGGTCCACGTGACAGGAGTAAATTCAATGAGATATCGATCATTTATTATGTCAATCAAAGTATTTGTTTATATAGTGATAGGAAAATCCTTCAATGTATTCTCATACTGGCCCCAATCTGTCCACCTATCTATCTATCTATCTATCTATATATCTATCTCACTATCTGTCTGTCTGCCTGCCTGCCTGCCTATCTATCTATCTATCTATCTATCTATCTATCTATCTATCTACCTACCTATCTATCTATCTATATATATATATATATATATATATATATATATATATATATATACTAATCTATCAGGCCACCCATCCACCAGTAAAGAGGAGGTGGTACTTCAGCAACAACACACTCTCATGGTGACCAAACTAAACCACGGTCTCGGTCATCAACATGACATTAGGGGAGGGGGGGGGGGGGGGAGACGCCTGAACACAATGACTAAGACCATCCTTTCTTGGAATGGAATAAGCATTAGTCTTACGGTCTTCTCTATTCGCTGTTGTTTTTAATGTTATTTATACTCCACGTCAAGTCGGCATTGGTCTCCAAACACCACAGGAAAAATACAGACAACAGACAAAACAGTACAGCTCACAGTCTTTAGTAAAAGTATTCCCCCCCCTCCCCCATTTATTTTTTATATTGCCCGAGGCATGCGTCCGATCAAAGTTCCATCTGGTCACTTCAGGGACTATAGTGACTAATCCCCGAGCATCAAAAAGAAAGCTTCACAAAAAAAACAACAACAACGCGACATTCTACAAAACAATACTAATTCATTCCACAAATTGTCGATTTTTGTTTATTGCACCGTACTAATTGGGCGGAGGTGGGGGGGGGGGGGAATGATGGGGAGGGGGGTGAAGGGGAGGTTACAAAAAGCTGGACGTAAACAACATAAGTTGTATTATTGCAGTATAAGTTGTATTATTGCAGTATAAGTTGTATTATTACAGTATAAGTTGTATTATTACAGTATAAGTTGTATTATTGCAGTATAAGTTGTATTATTGCAGTATAAGTTGTATTATTACAGTATAAGTTGTATTATTGCAGTATAAGTTGTATTATTACAGTATAATGATTATCACAGCGTGAAAGCTATTGTTAACTCTCATGTCGGGGATACAAACAACCCCCCCCCCTTTCCGGTCCCAAAGTTACCCCTGGGCTCAAAACAGGCTGACTCATATCCACATTTATTTTGTACAACCTCATAAATTATATGTACTTACAACATGTAAACAATAGTGAGGCATGGGTCTAGCTGTCTTTTATACTTACTAATTTATTTTTTTTTCATTCTTATTGTGTTAACGGTTTCATTCTTTTACATTTGATCATACTGCTGTTGACTGAACGTATGGTTTGATGTTTAAGTCCGGGGTGGGGGGGGGGGGGGGCGGGAGGAGGAGATCTTTCAAACTTTAGTGATAATCTTGGGATTTGTTCAGGCCCACAAGTCCACCCTGCTCTAAATAGGTACCTGACTTAAAGTTGGGGAAAGTAAATGCGGCTGGAAATTGTGCTAACCACACAATCCCTTTATATGCCGAGGTTTATAGAAAACAGATGAATTCGGCACTTCATCTGCCCCGATGAGCCATTAGGGACTTAAAGGAACTTTACTACTTTACTTTGATCATACTGCTGTTGATTAAACGTAGGGTTTGATGTTTAAGGCAAGGGGTGGGGTTGGGGGTATATTATTAGCGTTATGCTCCCTCCTCCCGATGACTCAACCCCTAAACAGTAGTGTAGGGAAGGGTGCGTGGGGGCTGTGCCGATGAACCAGACAGGGTCTCCAAAAAGAACGATGTTATTTGTTTCTGCACTTTTCGGATTGGGATGTGGGCGCCAAAAATGTACACAGGGCGGCACAATAGCTGGCTACGGCTCCGCCCCTAAGCAATTTTAAATAATAATAATAACAATGACTAGCCTGGGTATCCACTAATACGTGTGGGAAAGTAACAGAGATGGCCCACCTTTCAAGACGGTCATGGTTTATAGGTGTGGAATCCGGACAAAACCCTTAAAGGAAGAAAAAAAACAGCGGACAACCCCCCCCCCCCCCCCCATTGGAATATACCTAGCAATATTTAACTTAGATGTAAAGGGAAAATTAAAACTTCAAGAGAGTTTTCTGTTTCCTCTGGGGGATGCGGCTTTGGGTTCATTCTTTGGGCCTTGCACCGACTACTTTTTGACCCGGGCCGGGGGGGGGGGTGAGAAAGGATACAGCGGGCTCTAAATTAAGAGCTTCATAGATAGCGGTATTTAGTACATGTATTCGATATTTGAAACCGGCAGCCCTAATAAGACTCCATCATGATTATAATAGTCTATTATTACTCTTGTACACTATATTGTAGGTATAAATAAGATTTTAGGCCTTGCCGAACATTTCAACAGAATTAGAGACAATGCCAGACGGCCTTCACATTGGCGCACTTAATAACGTGAACGGATATTTGTGTCTTCTTTTTTTCCCCCTATTGTCTGTTGGATTTAGAGCGAAACTCCAATTATAAAGACTAATGAGTTAACGTGCGTTACTGGATACGAAAAGATCTTTAATAATAATGACATAGATTGGCCGGAGGGGGGGAGATGTTGTCTTTCTATGAAAACAATGCCGCTGATTGCTTTTAATATCAATTTTCGTATTCATCGTCATAATTAGAAATCTGGTTAGAAGTTACCATAATGGATAATTCACGGAAACATGTGTCTTATCTAAGGTATGAATAACAATGGTTATGACGTCATCAGAATTTGCCATCATGCGTCGTTGAGACTGCTCTTTATGACTTTATCCACATTGTAGCACTGAGTGAATAAAAACCGTTCCATATTAAGTTAAGCTGTAATATTATTTGGGGGGGGGGGGGGGGGCGAAGTCTATGAGACCTGATGGATGCCGGGAAACTTCACCAAGAATGTCTCTAAACAGTAGCCATGGAGCGGGCATGGGGAAATTAGATTAGATAAAAGTGGTAAAGTTTAAGCGAATTGAAAATGATTTCTTTCTTAAACCATGACATTACCGTTAATTTCCTTGCGTTAGAATTTATAATGTAAATAGTTTTTTTTTTTCAAGTTTATCATTATTTAGTGTGAAACACTGAATAGATTCATATTTTCTATGGTGTGCTCCCATTGGCAAGCTTTAGAGATAGAATGCATTTTTGTAATGGGCCAAGTCAATGTTATACTCTGTCCTATGTCGCGATTGGGATAGACGTCCGATTAAAAAAAAAGGGGGGGTTGGGTGGAAAGGAGTGCAGAGTCGGCAAGGCATAGGGCCTCAACAGAAAGCGCCCCCGCCCCTCCCCCTAATCGGCCAGTCATTTAATATTATTATCAACCGAGAAAAAAGAAAGTTTTAATTCTTTGTAATTAGTGAATTTAAAAAGTGTAAACTTGGATTCTATCTCATATCGTGATGAGCTATTACATTACACGCTACCAGGCGGTCATAAAGATCAAATCAACATAGCGGAGTTCATAGCAATATAACGAGCATCATGTGTTCGTTGGGTTGATTACCAGCAGAGGCGGTCATGGCATTAGGGTCTAATGCGCGGGGCCTACGGCGAGTGTATAATACACGGACGTTAAGGCGTAAATGTATCACAACACTTCTTACGCGGGGTTTCTCTTAGGTGCGGATCTTCTCTTATGTGCGGATCTTCTCTTATGTGCGGATCTTCTCTTATGTGCGGATCTTCTTTTATGTGCGGATCTTCTCTTATGTGCGGGGCTTCTCTTAGTGGATAGCTTCTAGGGAGACCGCGCCAAATTGCTATTCTTTGTCAGGGTGCCGAAAGCTATTTTTGCCCCCCCCTCCCCCATTCCAAAAAAAAAAACAACAAAAAAACAAACTCCCCCACGCCCTAAAAACAACAGATAACAAAACTCACAATGTCTATGTGCATCGGTTCGTTATATAAACCAGAGAGCGGGTTTGAAGAGACAGTGATACCTCGGGCTACGAACGGAGATCCGGAACGAATAAAGTTCGTCACCCAAGGTACCTAGGTCGTGCCACTGTATTCAAGCGAATGCAGTGAGTGTCTCGAAAAAGCAATAATAGAAAAAGAAAGGGGCATCCGACTCCATCATTTCCGATTCCGGCCACGTGACGCCTGTCCTTTCCGCCTTTGAGTCACGTTGCATCATGACATGACGTCACTGCCAGACGAAGGAGTCGGGGCCTGGACTGGATATGAGATCCCCCCTCCTTCACACACGCACACACACACACACCTTTTTTGTTTAGAATTACTCATTAAATTTGTTTGTTGTTGTTGACACCTTTGACGTCATGACTAAGGACATTAATGTCTTCTTTGAACAAATATGAGAGAGAAACTGGCGGCTTGGTGTGTGGGTGTGTGTTTGTATGAGTGGGTGGATGTTTGTATGCGTGGGTGGTTTGCAATGGGGCCGGTAGCGTCGACAAAGAAATGAAAATGTTCTACATTTTGTCTAAGCTAAAACATCTTGAGGTTATTAATAGATCAGGAGGGTTCAGAGGTCACACATCGCAGTGCTTAGCGTCACATGACAACTGCACGTTGTCCGACACCATCTTCACCCCATCCTGATAATATCAAGCCCCATCATTTTACCCATCTTCACCACCATCACCTTATTTCTTGTTCAACACTCACCCTTTAAGAAAAGATCTGGAGCAATAACACTTAACTGACGTATTAACATAACGATTTTTTTTCGCTATCCGGCCTCACCGACCACCCCAGGTTCGATTAACGATGTCTGGCCAGTTTGGCTGTGCACTTTTCATCGACCTTCCCCCGGGGGTCACAGCCGAGCTGAGAGTGCTCTCGCAGAACACAAATGGTAGAGATATAATTAGCTTGCCACTCAAACAGGTAACTAGCATGGCACCCACACGTGATCCCAACCCCAGCGGTACCCAATCGTGCTGAGCAAACTATGACACCAAATCATGCTCACAGCTCTAAGACACCATATCGTGCTCACAGCTCTAAAACACCTAATCATGCTCACAGCTCTAAGCGAATCAAAGTCCACTTAAAAGTTCATAATAAAAAAAATTGAAGAATCTGTCCCGAGCAAAGGTAGGGTGGTCAACTAAAGCGGAGTGGACTTTGAGAGTATAACAAGTATCAGGACAAAAATGAAGACGTTACAAATAAAAAATCGTCTTAACATATACAATAGCGAAAAAAACAAAATAACAACAACAACAACAGAGATTACGAAATGTACAATAGGATCAAAAGACAAAAATCTTCTCCCAGCAAGTCAATCTTAGGAATTCACAGCCCTAGTTCACAATGTTCTGGGAATTCGTCACTGTAAACCTCCATCCCACACACACACACCACTTGTCTACCCTGCAGCCAGCTGACCCGCGTCACGAAATGAGATGAAAGCCCACCACTGTGTGTGTGTACGCGCGGGTCTTCATCACCTGTTTCCTTCGTTTTTATTTGACGTTTTCATTCCAGTGACGGTGATGTCGCACCGTTAGCATTACATACACAACGTAATTTGAAAAAAAAAATCATTGACCACGCCTCACCGACTTTCAGTGTGTATGGTGACCGTGAACTTCGCCAAGCCGAGCTATATTTGTCAACATGTAAAGGGGGCGGAGAAATTACATGATAATAGTGACTTTTGAATACGTCCGTTGTGCATTAATTGAACAACCATTTTTTTTTTGTTTTTTTTTGTTTTTTTTTTTTAACGCCGCCATTGCCAGCATGGTAGGGTGTAGTGTACCTACCACACCAGCATTGTTGGCGGCGCTGATGCACGTCTGCCATGCCTACAGAGCGGCGGGGTGAGTGTGCCCGCTATCATCTGCAGGGATGGCAGAAAGATGGGTTTTAATCCTTGCCCAAACCGGCCAGATTCAGCAGGGTGTGTGTACTCGCCGGTCGGCCAGAATGGCGGCGGAAAGGGGCCTTTCCTGCCACTCGGACAGAGGGGAGGGGTGAAAAATGCCTGTACCCTCAGCCGGAAATGGCAAGCTGCGCAGGTGTGCTTGAGTGGGACGGAGTGGAAGGGTGTTGTGTGCCGACCACATCCGTCACCACCGCCAGCTGTGATTACTGCGGTCTCGGATAGTCCTCATTGACCACAGTACCACCACCCTCGCAAGTAATGGGTTTTTTTTCCTGACTAGAGAACCCCTATGATCCATCCCCCGTGGATCATGGTATGTCTCTCAGATTCAGGAAGGAGAGAGATCATTAAAATATCATGGCAAAAGATTCTGTGATACTCTCCAAAATAAATTCTCTTTGACAATTGAATTATATGAACAACCAATTTTTTTTTTTTTTTTTTATTAATTGTCGTGCATCAGCGCCGCCAACAGTGCTGGTGAGGTAGGCACACTACACCCTACCATGCTGGCAATGGCGGCGTTTAAAAAAAAAATATGAACAACCAATGAAAATCAAGGTTTAAACAAATCACTATATCATCATTGGCTCTGAAACAAGTGTACATTATTTTGTGTCCTAAAAATGGTCATAAATAGTTTAAATGCTATCAGTTAATTTTTTTTTTCAAATTAATTAAAATTCGTAGTTAGAAAATAAAAATTAAAATGGTAATATCTGAAGCAAAAATTATTACAACACATTATTTTTGAAAAAAAAAAATTATATAATTTCTTTGTGATGAAAAAAATACTGTATTTAAGTTTTATTTAAATATGTAATTGCTCTGTTGATTAGATCAGGGGAGAGCCTCTACTGATACAGACATTAAAAAAAAAAAACTCTGAGTGCCCTTGTATGTATATATATTCTGAATGAGGCAATGCGCACGCACGCACCCAAACACACACATCTTTATCTTTATCTATATTTCTATCAATCTATATTTCTATCGTTCTGTATGTCAGCCCGCCCGTCTATCTGTCGATCTATTCTTTTCAATCTTAACTGTCTTTCCACCCATCTATCTATCTCTACGTCCGTCCATATGTCTGACCATCCAGTAGAAAAAGTTTTAACTGACTACTTGACACTCCTCTGGGACTGACCAAACACAAGCAATACAAACACACAAAATAAAATGAAAAAAATTACTCCTTGTTTTAGCGGTATAACGAAATACATTAATAACATTAACAGCTTTTTGTTACATACGGTGTAATTACCAACACATTTGATGATTCATCATTTACACTGAGTGCCGTTACTGTAAATGTCTTTTCCTCCCCGACGGCGACAAGCTGTCGCAATATCTATCTTTGTGTCATCCTAATTCAACCCCCGCCCCCCCCCCCCCCCCCCCCACCCTGAGCGTCCAAGTAAAGAGGCGCCCACACCCCCTCCCCCAAAAACGGGTCCCCATTTATTCTTAATATGACGTCATCAGAAGATGCGCTCAGTGCCAACAGATTAAGTAAACAATTTGTTCAGCGCGAAGGATACAGTGAAAAAATAATAATAATAATAATAGGGACGCATCTTCATGGCATCTGTCATGGAGCTGGTGGGGTCCGTTTATTAGATATTGAGTAACATGTTTGGCGTGGAGGGGGGGGGGTTAGGGAAAAAGTATTGATGGAGGAAGGGCGGGGAGGGTAGAGTGTAGTGAAGAGGGGTACAAAGGCGTCAGTCATTGTAATTCGCTTGTCTCTTACACAATGACATCAGGAGCTTAGAGGCCGAAAAAAAAACTATTATTCAAGATTCACAGCGATTTGTAAGCACCGGGTTTGTCCGGTAAGAGCAAAATCCCAATATCCAAAACAAATAACACCCAGTATGTAAGGATTTCCCTTTTCTAGAACAGTAGTTCTCACGTTTTTTGCTATTCGCGACACATTAAGAAACGTAATCCATTTTTTGCGACCCACTGCGTAAAGAAAGAACAACGTGGTGAAAAGCTAAAATTAATAGCGAACATTTTTTGTGTGTGTACATATTCGGCCTCTTACTTCAAATCAGTGTGGGTCAAAGTTCATACTTCAAGTGTCACATACCCCCCCCCCCACCAAGCGGACAAAATCTCGATACCTCGAGAGCCACAGACCTAAAGCTTGAGATCCCGTATTGAGCGCCTTGGGACAAACAGGGCCTCGCGTTGTCTTATCAGAATTTATTTAGCATAGAAAAATAAAATGAAAATGTGATGTTGATTCGTGTAACCTTTGAACCTACAAGACTTCGTACAGCAAAGACTTTAACGAATGACGGTTTGAACCTACAAGACTTTGTACTGCAAAGACTTAACGAATGACGGTTTGAACCTACAAGACTTTGTACTGCAAAGACTTAACGAATGACGGTTTGAACCTACAAGACTTTGTACTGCAAAGACTCAACGAATGACGGTTTGAACCTACAAGACTTTGTACAGCAAAGACTCAACGAATGACGGTTTGAACCTACAAACTTTGTACAGCAAAGACTTAACGATTGACGGTTTGATTATAAAGATATATATATATATATATATATATATATATATATATATATATATATATATATATATATATATATATATATTTTAATACGGGTCTTCGTGAATCTAAATATGGGGACACCGGTTTATGGAAAAATGTTACCGAAGTTTGGATTGGGGGTCATGATGTACTGTTTTTTTTTTTTGTTTTTTTGAGACCCATCGCTGATTACCTACTTAAGGATACTGTCACCGTATTGATTAAATTCACCCAGTGAGTCAAACTGGGAACAAATCTTATGTTAATGATCGGATGGAAATTTAATACTAACTAAGCCCCCCCCCCCCAATCCCCCGCACCCCTCTCTGGTTTGACCAAGTACAAGAGTTCTGATTTCAGAGATAAGGCCATTAGCTCTTCCTTTCCTAGTTAACCCTTGCCCCGAAGGACGAAACAGGATATTCAATCATTTATGCCTCTGTGACCCACGTGCACTCAGGGCTGAGATACTGACCATTCTTTGTACAGGAAGTTTAAGATCCTAAACAGTACCAAGCATGAAAAAAGTAGCACAAAGTACCACACCCATTTTTATTTATTTTTTTTATTTTAGAGACATAGTCTCCAAAAATTAGCAAATTTGCTAATAGTAGCACATCCAGGCAACAATGATAAAGACTCGTAAATATTTCTTCTCAATTGTCTCCTTACTGAAGTGTTGCTCAAACCTTGGATATGTGTAACCCCCTTCTTTTTTTCTCGTAATACTGAGTACCCCAATTAATAACAAAACCCACAAACTAAACAAACTTGCCCTATTGTTTGTTTCGCCGTACAAACACAAACTTGCCTATTGTTTGTTTCGCCGTACAAACACAAACTTGCCTATTGTTTGTTTCGCCGTACAAACACAAACTTGCCTATTGTTTGTTTCGCCGTACAAACAAACGTAGAAACACAAACTGGCCTAGTGTTTGTTTAGCCGTACAAACAAACGTAGAAACACAAACTTGCCTAGTGTTTGTTTAGCCGTACAAACACACGTACAAACATGAACTTGCCTAATATTTGTTAATCCGTAGAAACACAAACTTGCCTATTGCCTGTTTAGCCGTACAAACAAACGTAAAAACACAAACTTGCCTGTTGTTTGTTTAGCCGAACATATTTCAACGATGGTGCAGCGCGTACCGAACGCGCCAAACTGTACGCTAGGGTGATAACAAAAAAAAATATTTTTATGAAACCACTTGCAATCGAGGAACTTTTATGTGTAATTTAAAAATATAAATTGCATTTTTGATTTTTTAAAAAAAAGTTCCCCCCCTCCCCCTTTTTCGGAAGAAAAAAGTGAAAAAATATTTTTTTTTCAAAAAAAAAAGAACAAGTTTTTTTTAGCTTAATTCAAAAGAGTAATTATAATAACTTATCAACTTTTATTAACAAATAAGATACAGATCAGTTAGTAATATGAACAGAATGTACAAGAAATGTGTAAAACATATTGTTCATATGAACTTCAGATTCAAAAATTCAAATTTTCTCGATTTCACATGAAGTTCCTCCATCAGTTTTAAAGCACGTTTTTGCATTTTACCCTGATGAGTGAGGTAAACAGTTCATTGAAGGACGCTTTATTGTAGTGTTGCACATGGAATCATGCATTTGCCCATTCATAGCAGATGAAGTTGCAAGCAGGAGCGAGGATTTTGCGCCACTCTGGTATCAGAAATAATGCTATAATCTCTATACTTATAAGACGCATTTGTTGTCTGTCTGTCTGTCTGTTCCCTTATAACTCAAGATCCAGACAAACAAATAACGTGAAATTTGTTACACATACACATAATTACACGGGGAACGTTATAGGACAGGTTTCGTTTCATCTCGATGGGTAGTTTAATTGTAATTAATTTTTTTTTATTTTAGCATTTTACTATATTAAAGTAATCTCGACGGCGCCATAAATAAAATTCCTCTGTGACGTCATTTCCCAATGATCGAATAGAACTTGCGCGCTGGTGCTATATTGTGTCTTTGTGCTGCAAAGAATTGTTGATGTTTTTTCATGCTTCCCTATTTGTACAGCTTGAGGAAGTTAAAGAAATGAAGAAGGATTTTAGAAGAAGTGTGAAGCCATAATAATAAGTATATATATATATATATATATATATATACAGAGAGAGAGAGAGAGAGAGAGAGAGAGAGACAGAGAGAGAGAGGGAGGGAGGGAGAGATAAAGAGAGAGAGGGGGCAGGGGGAGAGAGAGGGAAAGGGAGGGTCCGAGGGAGGGAGGGAGGGAGGGGAGAGAGGGAGGGAGGGGGATGGACAGGGGGAGAGAAGGAGATGGGAGATGGAGGGAGATGGGAGAGGGAGAGAGAGAGGGAGATGGGAGAGGGAGAGAGAGAGGGAGAGAGAAAGGGAGGGAAGGAAAGAGAAAGGTAGGGAGGGAGAGAGGGGGAGGGAGAGAGAGGGTGGGAGGGAGGGAGAGAGGGTGGGAGAGAGGGAGAGAGGGTGGGAGAGAGGGAGGGAGAGAGAGATAAAGAGTGAGGGGGTCAGGGAGTGAGAGAGGGAATGAGGGAGGGAGGAAGAGGGAGAGAGGTGGAGAGGGGAGGGAGGGAGAAAGAAGGAAGGGAGAGAGGGGTTAGGGAGGGAGAGAGGGGAGGGAAGGAGGAAGGGGGAGAGAGGGGAAGGGGGAGAGGGGAGATGCGAGAGGGAGGGTGGAAGGGAGAGAAATGGGAGAGAGAGGGGGAGGGAGAGGGAGGGAGAAGGAGGGAGGGAGAAAGGGAGGGAGGGAATGGGAGGGAAATGGAGGGAGAGGGAGGGAGGGAGAGAGAGAGGAATGGAGAGAGGGGGTAGGGAGAAAACAGAAGGTAAACAGAAAACCTTATTTTAAACCCGGGCAAAGCCGGGTACTTGCAACTAGTAGTATATATCGCATGTGAGTTCCATCTTGCCTAGTGTAAATTTGGTAGTTTCTTCCAGCTGATGCGAGGCCAACGTGAAGTTGTTTTGTAATGACGATATGCCTGACATAATTCATAAAGAGAACTTGAAATCATCTCGCCATCCAGGATTCTCGCCTGTGCTAACATCACCTGTCAAAACGAGGCGGTAATCAGCCTGAAGAGTGGCATAGTTTTGCGTTAATTTGTCAATGAAGGAATAGTTGAGTTCTTGTTTGCTCGTTGGTTCTTGAATAAGAAAATTCATGACATGTTTCAGAAGGAGGTTGAGTACATGGTGCTGACAGTCAATATATTGTGGCTTCTGAAATCCCTTGCTCAAGACATCACATTTAAGAGTACCGGGTTTTATTTCGGTTGTCATATTTTCAGCATAACTACTTGATACTCTTCCCCTTGCACTCTTTTACCATCAAACTGGAGACAATAGGGTTCTTTGCTTTGAAGTTTTTTTTAAATTTTTGGTTTTCATTTTCCGTCCTTCAGAGATTACTTTGTTTTCAAACACCCACCTGACTTGGAACCGGCACATCATGATCCTGTTCAGCAATGGTTGCAAGAACGTCATATGCTTTATGTGTAGAAATGTTGCTTTTCAGTACTAGCAAACCCGCTGTTGTAGTGCTTGCTCTTTGGTATTTCGGTTTGCATTCAGAAGATGGCGTGGAAGAATAAGTTGTCGAGTCGGGTGAAGAAGCATAGGTTTCAGAATCCGAAGATTCTGAGACAGTTGTATGTGTTTGTGTAGGTTGTGAGACAGTTGTATGTGTTTGTGTAGGTTGTGAGACAGTTGTATGTGTTTGTGTAGGCTGTGAGATAGTTGTATGTGTTTGTGTAGGTTGCGATTGAGAAGAGCTGTCTTGAGATTGAGTTTTGGATAGTCGGATTCGTTTTCTCGGGTGGATTGATTCTAAAGGGGCTTGTTTGACCATTGAATAACCAATCTTTCCTCCACGCTTAACTTGCCTCTGATAGAGCTCTTTATCCTCCTTGCTTTTCCATTTTCCATTGACGTTGGTGACATCAAATAACTTAGAAAGTGTTGGAGTAAATTTATCAGACGGTTTCTTTTTGTTTTTGTCATATAAATCAAAAGACAATTGATTTTCTTTCTGATTAGTGCTGGATATAGTGGAAAGTCTAGAATTTCCCTCAAGAGCAATTCTATATCCGTAATAATAATTTTGATTCGATCCAGTCGCCGTTTCTGGCTATTGAACAGAAAAGTGAAGTTTCCAAGAATTTGACGGTTTGTGGGCATCCATGTGAGATTGATTAGCTTTTCAACAGATGGAATTCTTGGATCCCTATTCTGTTTAGAAGATGAGGGTAGATGCCTTGTTTATAAACAAATGGAAAAACTGACTGGAATAAAGTGCTTAAAAGCAGTCTAGAAAGTCATGTAAAAAGTCAGTGTGAAATTGAAACTGATAGTCAAACTGCGCGATATGTGGAAAACAAAAATGAAAAGATGGGGGGAACTTTTTTCAATTAAAAAAAAAAATTAATGTTGCCACTGCCATCTACATACAATTGTTCCTCGAATGTAAGGGGGTTTCAATGTGGTTACGAAAAATAATGAAAATTGTTATCACCCTACTGTACGCGTATGTAAGTAGTAACGTTTCCTTAGCCCACATGAGCCATCGGGGCAGATGAAGTGTAGAAATCATAAATCATCCGTTTCTATAAGGGATTGTGTGGTTAACACCCATAAATTATATTACACTATCCTGAGATAAATATATATATACATTCACCATTAATGGGCATTTCACTCCCTAAGACGTATAGAATGTTCAAGTAAACGAGACGTGCGGTTAGTTCGCTGCAGCGCTCCCGCCATCAAAAGTTTAAACCAACCTGTATAGCTTGAAGAACTTGATTGTGAGAGTGCCAGCGGACAGACTTTCGCAACGTTTTAGGGTACGGTCCCAAAAACAAAATTGAGAGCCGCTGGTCTAGAATGTATGACAATGAATCGCAATACACTAAACTGGCACCTGGACATCACAGACTGACACAGACCATAGCTTTGGGGTGGGGTGGAGGGAGGAGGGGGCGATGCGGCTAGACGTTCCACGAGGAAACAATACTCGGCGTCACAGGGGCTCACTCACTGCTCAGAATTATGTCCACGTGACAGCTCATTTACAAGTTTCTTAAAATGGATGAGGGTTTAGAGGAGGGGATGGGGGGGGGGGGGGTAAGAAGAGAGAATTGGTGTGTCAGATTGAGGGAAGGGGAGGGGGTGATGAATATTTTACTGCAGGGTCGACGCTCGCATTTGTTTCACTCTACATATTAGTGAGTGATATGTTGTACGTCATTTTACATATTAGTGAGTGATATGTTGTACGTCATTTTACATATTAGTGAGTGATATGTTGTACGTCATTTTACACATTAGTGAGTGATATGTTGTACGTCATTTTACATATTATTGAGTGATATGTTGTACGTCATTTTACATATTAGTGATGGATATGTTGTACGTCATTTTACATATTAGTGTGTGATGTGTTGTACGTCATTTTACATATTAGTGAGTGATATGTTGTACGTCATTTTACACATTAGTGAGTGATATGTTGTACGTCATTTTACATATTATTGAGTGATATGTTGTACGTCATTTTACATATTAGTGAGTGATATGTTGTACGTCATTTTACATATTAGTGAGAGATGTGTTGTACGTCATTTTATATTTTAGTTATCTGTTGTATGTCATTATGGTTATAAAGGGGAAAACATATATCTTTACTTTAGCCATTAAGACAAAAATGTTTGAAATAGACAGACAGACATATCTATCTATCTATCATCTATCTATCTATCTATCTATTTATCTATCTATCTATCTATCTATCTATCTATCTATCTATCTATCTATCTATCTATCTATCTATCTATCTTATCTATCTATGAACCAATATCGATTTCTTACTCATTTAACGGCTACATTGTCATATTGTTACCCTGTGTCTCCTACTATCTCTCCGCCTCTCTATCAAGGACAATATTAAATTAAGGAGAAAATGGTTTTTCTTTATTTTTTAATTGACCAATTAAAACGCCTCTGAAACAAATTCTCTGAAAAAAAAAAGAAAGAAAAACAAAAGAGATGAAATTGAAAGGTTTAAAGAGTATTTTGTTTTTGTTTTGTTTTTTTGTCAAGGACGTTGATTGATTTTATTTTACGTTAAAAAATAATTTCGCATAATAGAAAACCTGTTGCATCGTGAGTACTTGAGCATTTAGATGATCTAACAATCTTCGTGAAAGGGGGGGGGGGGAGACACATATGAACAAAAACAAAGATAGACAATTCAATTAATTTGTACGAGTTATCCACCCCTTGTGGTTTGTGATCACGCTTAATTGTATTTTCTTCTTTCTATATAAAGTCTTTTGTCTTAGGTTACAGAACTTATTGATACATTCGTTTCTACATCCGTGGTTAATCGGGCATAGACTAAATGTCCAGTAGTAGGATTCTTTACAAGACAGGCTGTAGCAAAGTTCCCTTAGCCCAAAACGGGCCATCGGGGCAGATGAAGTGTAGAATTCATTTGTTTCTATAACCTCGGCATATGAAGGGGGTGTTGTGTGGTTAGCACAACGCACAGCCGCATTAAGTTCCCTAGCTAAAATCAGGTACCCAATTCCAACTTCGCGCCTACAAGCCGGTCCGGGTACCGGGCCTTTGTTTAATAGTGATCTTCAAAAAATAAAATACACAAAATCTTTAAGAATTACACTCAAGCACGCAACCACATTCACTCGCACACAATGGATCACTCGCATGCACACTTCCAATAGCAGGGGCGGGATAAGGTCGGCTGAGGACCCGGGTGACGCAGAAAATATTGTGCCCCCCCCCCCTAAAAATAAATGACTAACGTTCCGAATATATCTGGCCAGTTCTGGGGGGGGGGGGGGAAAAGGGGGCTCACACTTCGGTAAATCCGCCTAAGGTCATGAACTCTCTATGCACACAAAGGTGCCGCCTTCACACACGTGCACACACATATTAAGTAGGTTTTAAATAAACCTGCAGAGTTCAGGCATTATCATGTTCATTTGATAATCATCTGCAATGAATAGGGCCCTTCTCCTCAAATTTAGAACCTCTCTAATAATCACATGCATTAAAAACAATAAATCTTGAAACGAGAACTCATCTTTAGAGAATCGATTACCATGCCAAAATGATATATCTACTCAATGCAAACATGATCTCAAGACTGTCTCTCTCTCTCCCCCTCACTCCCTCTCCCTCTGGGAGTCATACCTTGGAGCAGTCACGAGTTCAGTATTTAACAGGTCACACTCTTCACCTTACCCCGAGTGCACGAACTACGGCTCGGATAACTGATCCCAGGCTAACGCGAGAGTTTCGCAACATATTCCAGTTTAATGAGATGGTTCTTATTTTAAAATTTCATTCACATCTACCAAACAGAGGTGCGGGGTGGGGGGGGGGTGGAAAAAATCGTTTATCTCAAAACGATTAGAAACCAAAAAAAAAACAAAAGAAATATAGACAGTTAGTCATTGAAAGACATGTACAACGGAGTTTACCCCCCCCCCCACCACCACAACCACCACCCCGTAATATTGTAATTCTTATCAGAAATTAGGCCGACAAAGTATGCAGACGTTGATTTATTCAAGTCGGAATACTTGGGGGTGGGGGTGGGGGGGTCATTCTAGTAGAATTTCATTTACTTTCAAGAAGCCAATCGAACGCATTGCATCATTTCACTAAGGGTTGACAAGTCGCTAAATGCTTCGGAGCATTTTACAAGTTATTTCGTTTTTACGTTGAACATTTTGAAGAAAAAAGAAATTCAGTAAAAAAAAAAACCTCACGGGGGCTTTGAACCCGGTCAGCCCATCATTTTGCGCAAGTCCCGTCCTAACAAATTGTTTTTGTTTTTTTTTTCCACCCCTGTTAGTCCCCGTGTTATCAGTAGTCTCCATTGTTGCCTGTCGGCCGATGTCACACTTGTCATCTACATCTCACACACATTCACAATGTTTCACAATGATATCATTTTCTTTTTTTTTAACCCCGAAAAGTCCGACAAAACCGAGACTGAAAAATGAATTAAATATGCGCACATATGTGCACATACACTCACGGCAGATAGGCCTATCTTATAGACAGGTGCAGTAATCAACCGCATAGGGGCTCTTTGACTTGAGGGTTGGTCCCCCCCCCTTTCCAGTATTCATTTCTTTTAAATTTGGCATCAAAAGGAGGGGGGGTCATATATTCTTGAATGCCCCCCACCCAAATATTTAAAAATTCACCGCCCCATCCACCCCCCCCCCAACCCAAAAGACTTTAAGAACGGCACTGTACCCACGAAGCCGTCCCGTGTTAAGACTCGGCAGAGAACATTATTGTAATCTTGCCCACATACAGACAACACATACATACACATATACAAACAAACCCGTTCACACGTAACAATAATCCATTGCCGACGCCAAAACACGGAGAATGATTAAAACCAAAACGCAAACACACTATACAAACATCAACACACGCAGATATTTTTTTTTTACAAACTAGGATACAGACACTGAAACATACACAGGCGCACACACATCACATACAGAAGCACAAAACACACACATGCACATACATAAAAACACACACACTGACACAAATACCAAAACACAATCTAACAAACCAACATACAAACAAACACATACAGATTTTACAAACTCAGAAACAGAAACTAAAACATACACACAGACACACACATACCGCATACATACGCACAAAAACATACATACAAGCGCATAAAACAGACATACAAACATGCATACATAGAAACACACATTTGAAAACACACTCAAACAAACCAACATACAAACCCACATATACACATATTCAAAGACAATTACTAGCACACAAACAATCACACATACAAACCCACCAACAAAAACACACATAAAACCCACCCACAAACACACACAGTAGTAACCGCCCAATGCCGGAGACTAAACAATGAAAGTAATTAACATTGACCAACTAACGATCTCTATAGTCTATCATTAGAATTCCATGGTGTTAGCTGAAATCTATTTATAGACTGTCTTGAGAGCCATCGAAGATGGAAGAAATATTACAGAAATCATTGGACAAAATGGAGCAGACCCGGGGGGATAGGGGGAAGTAAACAGAATAAAAAGAAATTATTATAGAAAAAAAAGTTGCATTATCATTATGTGAATTTCTTAAATACAACAGTACGTCTGTCTGTCTGTCTGTCTATCTATCTATCTATCTATCTATCTATCTATCTATCTATCTATCTATCTATCTATCTATCTATCTATCTATCTATCTATCTCTCTCTCTCTCTCTCTCTCTCTCTCTCTATATATATATATATATATATATATATATATATATATATATATATATATATATGTAATAACAAAACATTGTCAGAGATTGATAGAAATATTTTTTTAAAAAAAAAGGCACGATAATGATTACTTGAATTAACAAAAAAATCATTTTCATGTCAATGGAAAAAATTATATTGCCAACTAAAAAGCAGCGAACAAAGCGAGAACTCTTGTCTGTATGTCTCATTTAACTCCTGTGGCTATTTTATAAAAAAAAAGACAGCGAGCATAAAAATCTGACGCCATCAAGTTTATGAATTCAACAGGTGGTTTTTTTTTTGTGTGGAAGCATGGTGTGAGTGTATGCGCGTGCAAGCCAAAATAAGAAATGGAGCAAGGAGATAGGTGGAAGTAATTCATACAAGAATCTAATATTTCAATGAAAGAACAGAATAGGGCCATTCATGTTCTACGTTCTATTTTAATCCCTGAGGTCTCAGAATTAAGTAGCCAAAAACCGTATTTATCTGCTGTAAATTCTAACCCCTACATTAATTCAGATATAAATTGTCTATTGACGATTAAATGGGCGAGTCCATTCTTTGTTTGAAAGGCAGGGGTGATAGGTTGTTGTTTTGTTGTTTTTTTTCCGTCGATGGACGACTATAGACCTTTCTCACTTGTATTCCTGCGCGTCAGCTGTCTTTGTGAAAGAATCATAATGGGCTTCCGGTCGCTTTGTTTATACTTGATTAATACTTAGCTCGATTATTTTTCCTCACTTTTTTTGTCTAATATATGATAAAATGACTTTAAATTTAATACCAAAATTTAATTTTTGTGATGTGGATAAAGTTTTTGAAGTCACAAAATGTCCCGATATAAGATTATGTAGAGACTTATGTAGGTACTTATGTAGGGTCATATGTAGAGACTTATGTAGGGTCATATGTAGGGACTTGTGTAGGGTCATATTAAGGACTTATGTAGGGACTTATGTAGGGTCATATGTAGGGACTTGTGTAGGAACCTATGTAGGGTCATATGTAGGGACTTATGTAGGGTCACATGTAGGGACTTATGTAGTCATATGTAGGGACTTATGTAGGGTCATATGTAGAGACTTGTGTAGGGACTTATGTAGGGACTTGTGTAGGGTCATATGTAGGGACTTCTGTAGGGTCATATGTAGGGACTTATGTAGAGATTTGTGTAGGGTCATATGTAGGGACTTATGTAGGGTCATATGTAGGGACTTATGTAGGGTCATATTAAGGACTTATGTAGGGACTTATGTAGGGTCATATGTAGAGACTTGTGTAGAGTCATATGTAAGGACTTGTGTAGGGTAATATGTAGGGACTTATGTAGGGACTTATGCGGGGGTCATATGTAGGGACTTATGTAAGGTCATATGTAGGGACTTATGTAGGGTCACATGTAGAGACTCCTTATGTAGGTACTTATGTAGGGATTAATGGAGGAACTTATGTACTATGTAGGGTCATAGTTATGTACTTATGTAGGGTCATATGTAAAACAGTATATTTTTTGTTAGCATATATTGTGCGATAGATAGTAATTAAAAATCGGTAGTAAAAGGTTTGAAACTACTACCTCATTATGATTTTAAGATAATAATAATAATAAATAATCACACTGAAAAATATATTAAATTTTGATTATTTGATTTTCATGATTAAAATTAAAAGAATAGCAGGTAACAGAAATTTATTATTCGCAAATTCAAGTACATTAATTGGTACCGGAAGTGTAACTTGTACATCAAAACAAAACAACCCAGTAAGGGGACTACTTTATGAGAAAGGTCTATATGAGGTGATTTTTTCTTTCTCAGGCTAAATATAAGTTTTTCTTCAACTCGTACAATAATTACATAATAATGTATTTTCCCTCATACATTGACTCCAATTAAAATTAAAGGAAGTGATATGTTAGTCGCCTGCCCACTGATGAGGCTCTGAGTGCCCACTGTGCCACGCGTGCCATAGGCTCGCCACCTCTAGCCAATAATATATATATTTACAGTTGGCTAGCCAATATATATATATATATATATATATATATATATATATATATATATATATATATATATATATATATATACAGTTGGCTTGCTTAATAACTAAAGTTACTCTATGAAGAAACCCTACAAAATGAATTGCATTTCAGAAATCAAGTTAGAAAAGGCCAGGAACAGCATCATATTGTATGTCGAAATTAATTTTTAGCTTTATACCTGTTTTCCTGTTACATCTCCCGTTAACGAAAAAAAAAGCAACATCGAAATCTGGGTGGGTAATTATTAGATAATGTTATTATTACATTGGTTTCTGTGAGGGGTAATTATCAGATAATGTTATTACATTAGTTTCTGTGTAGTCGTCAGGCTCGAGCAGTGAGGTAAACAATTGAATGAGATTCTATTGGCTATTTTTAAAAAGGGAGATTAGCTGGATGAACATCAAGAAACAAAGGCGTATATAGTGTGAGAAGGGGATCGGTGGTAGGGAGACAGGGCAGAGACGGCTGTAATTTCCTCAAAATCATTAAAGAGACGCTTTTTGAATGTTTAATCACATCATCTGAAAATTTACTTACTATCCTAATTGATAATCTTCAGAACTGATTTGAAAATTAAGAATTTCATTTTTGACAGATATATTGACAGATAAAAAAAAGCATATATTTAAAAAATAAAGCTTTAATGAAGAGAAAGGCTGGGAGAAGAGGAAGGGAGGTATAGAAAAGGGAGGAGTGTAAATGTGTGTCCGATTGGGAGCGGGTGGAGTTAAAGGAACAAAAGAGACGTGATAATTATGGGATGAATATGTATACCGTAAGGAGGTTGTCTTCTCTCTCTCTCTCTCTCTCTCTCTCTCTCTCTCTCTCTCTCTCTCTCTCTCTCTCTCTCTCCCTCTCTCTCTCCCTCTCTCTCTCTCTCTCTCTATGCCTCCCTATATCTTTTACTATCGCTCTATCTGATCCTCTACTCCAGACACGGACACACCTAACGGCCCGTTAGGTCGTTTGATCTGGGCCTAGTAATGAATTCCAGGGACTATTCATTTTTTTTAAAGTTTCATATATAAACTCCACCCATCTGCTCTGTGTCCGGCCTAGTTGTAAAAAAAAAAAATTTCTGTTCTTGGAGCCGGTCCAGTTGTACAATTTAAGAACCAATGTACGGCCCACGATCGAAATAGTTTGCCCACCCTTGATCTGCAGCTCCTGAATCGGAGAATTTTATTTAACTGTATTGTGAACTACACAGCCAGTCAGTGAATTGTATTCTACTTTTATATCCCCCCCCCCACACACACACACCAATTGATGCCAAAATTAGAATTTACACAAAAATAAATGATCTACTGAAAAGATCAATAAAAAACTAAAAATAACCACCCAGTATTGAAGCGTTTAATTTATACCAATTAAAAACGATTTTGTAGATTTCAAAGAAGGTTTTTTTTTAAAGTATTAGATTCTAAATGACACTTGTTTTCCAGTTCTGCAAAAAGCGCGGAAAGTTTTAAATTAACGTATGTGCAACTAGAGAAGGGTCGTTGATAACAGAAGGCCAGCTAAGTAAGCTGAAAGCGTAAAAAGATTTTTCACTGCAAATTTTTCGACAACTGTTAGTAGTTATTTGATTATATATATATATATATATATATATATATATATATATATATATATATATATATATATATATAATAGCGATTTGGGTTCTGCGTTAAATCGTTAAAGGATTAAAACAGTATTCCAGTTTAAAATACTGTCATTAAAAAATTGGAATTGGATCTACCCGAAACCGAAAATAACCTAGCCTACCGATCAACCTAAGGGGATATAACTCTATGCAAAGGTTTTGCAGGGTACAGCTAGTATATATATTTATATATATTGTTTGAATGGGCTTTTTATTTCACCACTGGTGGTCAAGCTCCTAGAAATAACCCGTGCCGTAACTAATGAGGTATGGAGAAGACTGTGGGCAACTTCGCTGACAGAAAAGGGCGGCATTTTCACAACTTAGCAATCTTTGGACACGCGCATTCTTAGAGAACGCCCCGGGTCGCCACTAACCACTGTCCGCCTCTGGAAATTAACCCAACGTTTGTTTACATTTCTTGGATATAAATGCAAAAATCTTCCTCAACCCCCTTGTCCTTGACTGGGTCAGACTAACCCAGCTGATGAGCTGATAGACATCTTTTATTTACTAAACATCGTTTCCTATACCTCCCCGTACCGACATCCCATAATGTCATATGACGATAGCCATCACCTGTCGATTGTGCAGCACCTGGCATTCCAGCTTCCCCCCCCCTTCCCCGGCCGCCTCCCCATCCACCACCACCACGCGTTAAAAAAATGGGGAGACATACAGGTAAGACAAACACAACTAATGAAACAAAAAATAACAAATGGAGCTAACCCTAACCCTAACTAACCCTAACCTAAAAAAACACATAGTTTTAATTTCAATGGCACGTACTTTTTTCTTTAGTCTACAGTTTCATGTTATCTCAGGCGATTTTATTATTTGTTTTTTTTTAGTATTATTATAATTATTATTATTTCGTTAAACTGGGCAGACAAAAAAAAAAAGCAACGAGCAAATAATATTTTCAAACCTACAACCTGAGACTAGATGTCAGCGGTTCTCAAACTTTTGATTAACCAGACTCACCAAGAACAATGATATGTCTTTTTATATGTCTTTTTAACCAACATGTAAGTAAAAAAAAAACCTAAAAAAAAAGCGAGAGAAAAAAACCTCAAAAAGCGAGAGAAAAAAACAAAAAAAAAGCGAAAAGAAAAAAAAACAACCGAACTTTAAAAAAAAAAATGAATCTAAATCTTCATTAACTCTATATACACATGTTACCATTTTACTATTCAAAGTAACACATTTTTAGTTTTGCATGCATAGAGAAATTGAGCTGCAATTGTGCACTCATAGATTCTCGGACGGTTCTAAAATTGAAATTTCCGTCTCAGCTAACCAAAGATTCGTCCGCGACCTATTGCTGCGTCTAGGCCTACAACGATTTGAGAAACACTGATATAAAAAAGTCCGTATCATAATTAACAAGACAGCTTTCGATATGTTCTTTGAACATCCATCCATCCTCACCGTAGTAGAGTGTGCCATGGTCAAGGAGGCACCCCAGGGGGGAATGAGCGGGACACACACACACACAGAAACTTTAAAATCTCTGGGATTAGAACCCAACACCTCAGCCATGTGTATCGGACTTGCAACCACTGTGCCATCTAAGTCACATGAAAGTGAACTAATTTCTTTTTTTTATATATATAAAAATCTCTAATCGTGTATTATATGTTTTTGATTTGATCATTAGTAAGTAAGTAGTAGTAAGACCAAGGGATCGATACATTCAGAGCCGGATTTACAATCTTTAGAGGCCCTAGGCCAAGACAAATTTGAGGTCAAATTTTGAAAAAAAAAAATTGATTTTTTATTGTATACTACTCAACATTTGGGGGGGGGGGTGTCCCTTTTTTCGTGGGGCACTCAGGCCACGGCCTAGTCGGCCTGTCTGTAATCCAGCCCCGGATACGTTGAATTGATTTTTTTCTCAATTTAATATTTTCGATCGTACGTACATTGGTGGTGGAGAATTTACAGTTATTTTTTTTTTAATTTTACCTGTTATTGTTTGAACAGCTGTCCTGAACAAACATTTGCTGCAGGCACTACTGGTCAGCTCGATAGGTTTTATGTTTATTACTCAACTAAAGAAAACAACCATGTTAACTATTGTCAACAAACACACGAAAATCACTTTGAATGCTAGAGATCGAAAGTAGGGCAACAATATTCTTGTTAGGGTTCTATTAGAGGGATAAAGTTATCTAATGAGAGTGATAAAGCTGTCTAATGAGTGTGATAAACCTGTCTAATGAGAGTGATAAAGTTATCTAATGAGTGTGATAAACCTTCTAATGAGAGTGATAAACCTGTCTAATGAGAGTGATAAAGTTATATAATGAGTGTGATAAACCTGTCTAATGAGTGTGATAAACCTTCTAATGAGAGTGATAAACCTGTCTAATGAGAGTGGAAACTGGAAACTGCGTAGTGATTGGTCAATTAGAGGGGACGTATCACGTGTGGTTGTTCGCTTCAACGCGCAACCATCTACCGAGAACCTCTGGGTTCCATAATTGGCAACAATCACATGAACTTCTCGTATCTGATTCAAGTTCGCTCACATCTCCTGTAGTGCTTCCACGGCCAGTGCTTAACGGCCATGGTGGAGATGAAAGAGCACTACTGGTATCGCTAAGCAACATGTAAAAGAAATGATGACCAACTTAAAACGCATGCAGTATATGTATAGTATACAGTACATGAAAATGTTCCCGCCATTTTGTGTGACAGACGCAGTTAGAGAAGAAATTGATTTTATGTATAATAGATAATAATATATAAACTAGGCAACATACTAGACCCCCCCCCGACTCCCAGAGGGCCCCCTTTAGGTATGAATTCACATCAAATCTGATTTTACCGTTATTATCCAGATGTGCATTGACTAAAACCAGGGGTCGGCAACCTACGGCTCGCGAGCCGCATGCGGCTCTTTCGATGTCAAGTTGCGGCTCTTTCGATGTCAAATTGCGGCCTAATCAAATACCATAATATTGAATCAATAATTTTAGTGGCTCTTTAAAAACTGAGAAAATTGTAAATTATAACTTTTGGCTCTTCCGTCTTAGACCCAAAATATATTTTAGTCTCTTAAAAAAAAGACGATGGATGTGATATCTGTGTTATCAATTTTCTGATTCATCCGCTCATGTTATCCAATGTCCGATTCATTCATAATGTTATCCATTGTCTGATACGTTCGCTCATGTTATCCAGTGTCGAATACTTTTCCTCAACAACATGTACATGTCATTAAACCTTTAAAAATGGACATAAATGGTCTATCCGTCCCACGCTGCGAGTTTTTCTAACAGCCAATGCCACATCGCAGTGGATTTTATTTTTCTTTCTCATCACAGTTCTATAACGGTGAAAATATGGAATGGCTTACAGTAAATGAAACGATCATATCTCTTAATCACACAAAAAGATGCCTCTACATCATTTTGTCCATCTATCTTTTCCTTTTTCTTTTCTAAATATCAATCAATCATCGATCATATCATTTAACTATGCATTATCTATCAGTAATTATCGTCCATCTACAATCTATCTGTCTATTGAATGCATATATGACGGCCTATTCATCGAAATTCAATTACATCTGTACATCTGCAGTCAGTTTGACGCGTATTTGTTAGTGTGTGGATTAAATGCTGTCTTTTGCGTCATCAATATATGTGACATGCAATCGTTACCAACTTCATTACTTTACTCATTGGCCGTTTGGGTCGAAGGATATGCAATGAAACCAAAACTCCAGCACCCATTGATATAAATAGCAACAATATGGTTGGCAATAGCAGTACAGAAAGCAAAATTTCCATAAAAAAAAAACAACCCAATTTCATCAGCTCTAGTCAATATCTGATGTTTACAGCTTAAAAACTACCCCCCCTCCCTTTTCCCCTTTTCCACGAACACACAAAAACAAATCCACCATCTTTGTGTCCCATTTTTTCTTTTTAACTTCAAATACTTTATATTCTGCAGGTCATCGTAACCGGGTGGACGAGACCTGAACAGTTGACATCAGAAATAGGAGACAACATGTTGAGCAGAACGCTGATTAAATTTATGCAACGATTTTTTTATTTTTTTTTACCCTTTGTTTTGATTGTAGGCCTATATATCTCAAAAGCGATAATCGTAAACAAAGAATAGAAAGAAAGAATACAAATTTAGAATTAAGAGGTAAAAAACAGCAAATAATAGTAACATAATGAACAGAGCAGAGAAACGGAGAATAAAAAACAGAATAGAAAACAGATACTGAAAGAGATCTAGGTACAAGACTCTAGCGGTTGTTGTTGTTGAAAGACCTGGTCAAAGGAGCCTGTTGGGGGACTTGTTATCTCCGTATGAATACATAATAATAATTACATTCGTATACATCGCAATATAGATATAATCAAAAATGCAGCTATCTTAATTTTGTTGGCAAGCTTGTACGTTAATTTGGAGTTTATCGCACTTTTCATTTGATATTCAGAATGGGCCCTTGAGATTGTGAAAATAGGCCCCTTGAGATTGTGTGAATGCGCCCTCAAGATTGTGGTAATGGGCCTTCAATATTGTGAAAATGGGGCCTTTGAGATTGTGTGAATGAGCCCTTGAGATTGTGAGTAGGGGCCCTTGGGAAATAAAATTCTTACTGTAAGCGATGCGTGACCGACAAACAATTCTGGAATCAAATTTAACCTAGTTAATATATCGATTAGAAAGATTTTTTTATCAAATTTAAATTTATAAACACGGAAACAGTTTTTTATTCGTTTTTTTTTTTTTAAGATTCAAAAAAAAAACAACAACACACACACACACAAAATATAATATAATGGAAAACTTCAATTTTTCAAAATGCCTCATGGACCTAGTAAGCCAACAAATATTTACCCTCTCCCCCCCCCCCCCCACTCGCATCCTAAGTGGAATCTGTGGCCCAACGTTTGGAAGCACTGGATTAAACGGTTCGCTAGCTGGATGTACTTCTCTTGTAACAATGGCGGATTATAACAACGGCCAAAGACAAACGACTGTGTACACGCACACACGAATGCACGCCCCATGAGGCGCAGGGGAGTAACCCGTCGACGTTCGCCCCCGGGGGGGGCGGGGAGCGTCAGGGAGAAAGTCCAGGGCAGACTAAATCATCATCATCTTTTGTAAACATATCTCATTTTCTCGTCTCATTTTTTCATCCATTCCCGCGCAGAGGACAATATAATCAAGACAAGCCCACCGGGGGAATACTATCAGCAAACACTGCAATAATTCCAAAACCCTTGTCTGATGGTTTTCTGTAATTGACAAAAGTTGGGAAAAAATGACGTGGTTATAACTTTAAAAGTATAATAATCTTGTGCACTTCTGTTGAATACTACGTAATGACGTAATCAAGATTGTCGGGCAGGGACTTCCCTTTATTGGTCGGTGTCAAAACATGGAATGTAAGAAACAAATGTAGAAAGGGATGGGGGGGGGGGGAGAGAGAGAGAGAAACAGTCTATTCATTCGTTCAGACATGGGTCTAATTAAATGGATCTATCTATCCATCCAGCTACCATTATGTCTATCTATTTATACCTTACTATTTATTTATATATCAGTCCATTCAACAATAGACTATCCATCATTCCAGATTTCTAACTATTTATTTATCTGTCTGTCTGTCCGTCTGTCTGTCTGCCCGCCTGTCAACACACATGTTTATAGATGCATCTCTTACCCATCGGTCTATATATGTCTAACTATCCCTCTATCTTAATAATATCTTACCATAAATTCGTCTGTCTGGGTGTCTGTATCTGTTTAAATATCTATTTATATCTCTGAATATTGAGAAGGAAAAAAACAAACACCTTTTATATCTAAATTCCATCTAACCAAACTTAACACAATCATAAACAGTCCGCTAGCTTAGCATCTGGTTCACTGCCACCTCCTGTCCTCTCCCCCCCCCTCCCCACCCTCAGAGCTTCACCACTTCTCCAATCAGTGATATATTTTCTACATATAGAAAGCTCAATTCCAATCCCCAAGTAAACATTCAAAGACATTCCGACCCCCCCCCCCAATATCTGATACACAGAAAGATCACATCCTTACTGCACGAGCGTCCATTCATGTCACACCCCGGAACCAGGGGCACGATGTCCGTTAGAGACGGTCATTTACAGGAGGACCGTGTGTCACTGCCAGGGACGAAAAGCGCAGCCGACAATTTCCCTCTCTCTCTTTCACATTGTCCTCTCTCACACACACTATTTCTCTCTTACACACACACACACACTGTGCCTCTCTCTCAAACGCACTCTTCATCTCTCACACACACACTCGGTCCCTCTCTCGCTCCTTCAAATTATCCGTTTCCCTGTAGTGTCTCTCCGAGGTCGTATTGATCATCTGTTGCTTATATCGTATGAGCCCATTTGATAACGTTCAGGCATTCTCAGCTAATTATACCTGTAGCCATCAAATGATAACTGTTTCAGATGTGTTAGCTAACCAAATGATAACTGTTTCAGATGTGTTAGCTAACCAAATGATAACTGTTTCAGATGTGTTAGCTAACCAAATGATAACTGTTGTAGATGTGTTAACTAACCAAATGATAACTGTTTCAGATGTGTTAACTAACCAAATGATAACTGTTTCAGATGTGTTAACTAACCAAATGATAACTGTTTCAGATGTGTTAGCTAGGAGGTACAAACATTACTTTCCCAATCCAACAAAAATATGAAATAAAACTATCAAGGACTAGTAGACGTGGTTCTAAACCTTTAGGCAATAAACACAGTTTAACAATTATTGTGTCAACACAACTCCCTACCCTCAACACAACACCCTCCCCTCAACACAACTCCCTCCCCTCAACACATACACATACAAAATAGAAATAACTACCGTAGATACTCGCGTATAAGTCGAAAAATGTAGGCCTTAAAATTTACTGGAAAAAAAACAGGGTTGACTTATCCGCGGGCAACACATTATTCCGTAGAATTTGGGTAACGACATTGAACGCTGAATACCGCAAGTCAACGCGGGCAATGGCGGAAACCAGAAACATAGACTCAAAATTCATTTTTGCGCAGCGTTTTGCAGCTCTTTATTAAATTTGCAATGAATGGTTTCTGCACCTGCAGAATATCTAACTTTCTAATAGCATCTAGACTTCTAATCTAAATGAGGCGAAGTGGCTGGATAGTTCAGTTGGTAGAGTGGCTGGATAGTTCAGATGGTAGGGTGGTTGGATAGTTCAGTTGGTAGAGTGGTTGGATAGTTCAGTTGGTAGAGTGGTTGGATAGTTCAGTTGGTAGAGTGGTTGGATAGTTCAGATGGTAGAGTGGTTGGATAGTTCAGTTGGTAGAGTGGTTGGATAGTTCAGATGGTAGAGTGGCTGGATAGTTATGTTGGCAGAGTGGCTATAATGTTCAGTTGGCAGAGTGGCTGGATAGTTCAGTTGGTAGAGTGGCTGGATAGTTATGTTGGCAGAGTGGCTATAATGTTCAGTTGGCAGAGTGGCTGGATAGTTCAGTTGGTAGAGTGGTTGGATAGTTATGTTGGCAGAGTGGCTATAATGTTCAGTTGGTAGAGTGGCTGGATAGTTCTGTTGGTAGAGTGCTAGTAATGCGATGAAGAGGGTTGGCATACGTTCACCCTATGCTAATCGACTGGTGCATTGTGCATGATGATAAAGCGCTTTAACAAATGCAAATTTAAAGTAAATTACGGTAAAGGTCCAGCGGTATAATTATTAAAATTTAAAGAATATGATAGTTGTCAAGTTTTACCATCAACTTATGCGCGTGTCATAACAAATTTCGAAAATTTTCGGCAGTTAAAAAAAACTCTCGACCTATCTGCGAGATAGACATACGTGAGTCATAACTGTCAGTACGAAATATTCCAAAACTTCCAAAACCTTCTAAAAAAATGTTATTTTCTAAAAATAAAAAAATAAAATTAAAAATAAAATAAAAAATGAAATATTAAAAAAAAAAAAAAAATGAAATAAAATATATGTGCTTTTTTAAAAAATAAAATAAAACCTTCGCTAACGAAAATGTTGACTTTTCGTCAACGAGAACTACAACTAAAACTAAAATTAGAAGCAAGACTAAAACTAGACGAAAACTAAAACTATTACAGAAAAAACGAAATAAAAACTGAAACTAAAATATGACCTGGGACTAAAACAATACTAGTACGAAATTATTTAATTCACACGTGAGTGTTGAATGGATACATCTAAGAGATGAAAACGATCGTGTTCTGAAGTAAATGTTCATAATATTTAAAGACGTAATTACCCTTTAGTCCAATACATTCCCAATCAAAAAGTTCAAGAACAGCTGTTTATTTTCGAGAAATGAGCGAAGTTGAGAAAAAAATGAAAATCAATACTTAAGAATCTGTTAGTAAGTTGTGAGAATAGTATATGAAAGAGAGAGAGATAGAGAAAGAGAGTAAGATAGAAAGTAAGAGAGAGAGAGAGAAAGAGAGAGAGAGAGAGACAGAGAGAGAGAGAGAGAGAGAGAGAGAGAGAGATAAATACATAAACAAAGAGAAAACGTAACAGATTAATATATCAAGGAATTCTAACTTACCCTCTGACGCAACTTTTTAGTACCATCGCCTGGAAGAAACGCACATGAGCAACTGACTGCTCACCTATACTACACTCTCACTAATTTTACACCGCAATCGTTCACGTGTATGAGTGAGATCAAAATTTCTCCCCCAACTCTCAGTCGCTCTTCTAAGTCAAGATAGAGACGAATCAGAGAATACAAACGCAGCCAACCTGCAGACCGCAGCGAAAGTATCTTCAAATGAAATCACCAACAGCACTGATAATGATACTTTTATAACAAACAAACAAAAATAATTTCGCTACGGTATGGGACAAAATGAACCGTTAACAAATAATAATAGCTGAACAAAAAAATAAATAAATAAAAATAACGAATCCTGGTACCGCGTGTGAGTAGTTTATGGTGATAGGCTCAACTAGTGACCTCCACGGCTTTACGCCGCGTCTCGCTCAAACGCATCGCCTGAGGGAGGGGAGGGGGGCGAGGTAGTTTTTTTTTTTTTTAAAGCGTTAAGGGAAGGGGTGAGGGAAGTGTCTGTAGAGAGAGAGAGAGAGAGAGAGAGAGAGAGAGAGAGAGAGAGAGAGAGAGAGAGAGAGAGAGAGAGAGAGAGAGGTGAAAGGAAGGAAAAAATGTTCAGAGGAGATTTTAATTATTAAATGTAGAGACTGTTGACATTTTGAAATGTCGATCAGGTGCTGATTGGCTGTAAGCACTGTAATAAATGTTGCAGGGCTGAGAAGGTGGTGGGGAGGGGGAGAATGTGTGCGCCGAGCAATCCGAGTTTAATCCTAGAACATTGGTGAGGAGTTTAATCCTAGAACATTGGTGAGGAGTTTAATCCTAGAACATTGGTGAGGAGTTTATTACTAGAACATTGGTGAGGAGTTTAATCCTAGAACATTGGTGAGGAGTTTAATCCTAGAACATTGGTGAGGAGTTTGTTACTAGAACATTGGTGAGGAGTTTAATCCTAGAACATTGGTGAGGAGTTTAATCCTAGAACATTGGTGAGGAGTTTAATCCTAGAACATTGGTGAGGAGTTTAATCCTAGAACATTGGTGAGGAGTTTAATCCTAGAACATTGGTGAGGAGTTTAATCCTAGAACATTGGTGAGGAGTTTATTACTAGAACATTGGTGAGGAGTTTAATCCTAGAACATTGGTGAGGAGTTTAATCCTAGAACATTGGTGAGGAGTTTAATCCTAGAACATTGGTGAGGAGTTTAATCCTAGAACATTGGTGAGGAGTTTAATCCTAGAACATTGGTGAGGAGTTTAATCCTAGAACATTGGTGAGGAGTTTAATCCTAGAACATTGGTGAGGAGTTTAATCCTAGAACATTGGTGAGGAGTTTAATCCTAGAACATTGGTGAGGAGTTTAATCCTAGAACATTGGTGAGGAGTTTATTACTAGAACATTGGTGAGGAGTTTAATCCTAGAACATTGGTGAGGAGTTTAATCCTAGAACATTGGTGAGGAGTTTAATCCTAGAACATTGGTGAGGAGTTTAATCCTAGAACATTGGTGAGGAGTTTAATCCTAGAACATTGGTGAGGAGTTTAATCCTAGAACATTGGTGAGGAGTTTAATCCTAGAACATTGGTGAGGAGTTTAATCCTAGAACATTGGTGAGGAGTTTAATCCTAGAACATTGGTGAGGAGTTTAATCCTAGAACATTGGTGAGGAGTTTAATCCTAGAACATTGGTGAGGAGTTTATTATAATGGGAGATACATTGGTGAGGAGTTTAATCCTAGAACATTGGTGAGGAGTTTAATCCTAGAACATTGGTGAGGAGTTTAATCCTAGAACATTGGTGAGGAGTTTAATCTAGAACATTGGTGAGGAGTTTAATCCTAGAACATTGGTGAGGAGTTTAATCCTTAGAACATTGGTGAGGAGTTTAACTCTAGAACATTGGTGAGGAGTTTAATCCTAGAACATTGGTGAGGAGTTTAATCTTAGAAACATTGGTGAGGAGTTTATTCCTAGAACATTGGTGAGGAGTTTAATCCTAGAACATTGGTGAGGAGTTTAATCCTAGAACATTGGTGAGGAGTTTAATCCTAGAACATTGGTGAGGAGTTTAATTCTAGAACATTGGTGAGGAGTTTAATCCTAGAACATTGGTGTAGAGGAGTTTAACTCCCTAGAACATTGGTGAGGAGTTTAATCCTAGAACATTGGTGAGTAGAGTTTAACCCCAGAACATTGGTGAGGAGTTTAATCCTAGAACATTGGTGAGGAGTTTAATCCTAGAACATTGGTGAGGAGTTTAACTCCTAGAACATTGGTGAGGAGTTTAATCCTAGATAGAACATTGGTGAGGAGTTTAATCCTAGAACATTGGTGAGGAGTTTAATCCTAGAACATTATTTGGTGAGGAGTTTAATCCTAGAACATTGGTGAGGAGTTTAATCCTAGAACATTGGTGAGGAGTTTAGACTCCTAGAACATTGGTGAGGAGTTTAATCCTAGAACATTGGTGAGGAGTTTAATCCTAGAACATTGGTGAGGAGTTTAATCCTAGAACATTGGTGAGGAGTTTATTACTAGAACATTGGTGAGGAGTGTTAACTCAGAACATTGGTGAGGAGTTTAATCCTAGAACATTGGTGAGGAGTTTAACTTCTTGAACATTGCGAGGAGTTAATCCTAGAACATTGGTGAGGAGTTTAATCCTAGAACATTGGTGAGGAGTTTAACTTCTTAGAACATTGGTGAGGAGTTTAACTCCTAGAACATTGGTGAGGAGTTTAATCCTAGAACATTGGTGAGGAGTTTAACTGAGAACATTTGGTGAGGAGTTTAATCCTAGAACATTGGTGAGGAGTTTTAACTAGAACATTGGTGAGGAGTTGAACTCCTAGAACATTGGTGAGGAGTTTAACTTTGAACATTGGTGAGGAGTTTAATCCTAGAACATTGGTGAGGAGTTTAATCCTAGAACACAGGAGGAGTTTATTACTAGAACATTGGTGAGGAGTTTAACTTAGAACATTGGTGAGGAGTTTAATCCTAGAACATTGGTGGAGGAGTTTAATCCTTGAACATTGGTAGAGGAGTTAATCCAGAACATTAAGAGGAGTTATCCTAGAACATTGGTGAGGGAGTTTAATCCTAGAACATTGGTGAGGAGTTTAATCCTAGAACATTGGTGGAGGAGTTTGTTCCTAGAAAGAGAGTCTAATAGAACATTGGTGAGGAGTTTAATCCTAGAAATTGGTGAGGAGTTTAACTAGAAATTGGTGAGAGTTGAATCTAGAAAATTGGTGAGGAGTTTAACTTTGAACATTGGTGAGGAGTTTAATCCTAGAACAATTGGTGAGGAGTTTAATCCTAGAACATTGGTGAGGAGTTTAATACTAGAACATTGGTGAGGAGTTTAAAATGGAGGAGTAATCTTAGAACATTGGTGAGGAGTTTAATCCTAGAACATTGGTGAGGAGTTTAATCCTAGAACATTGGTGGAGGAGTTTAATCCTAGAACATTGGTGAGGGAGTTTAATCCTGTGTGGAAGTTTATTAGAACATTGGTGAGGAGTTTAATCCTAGAACATTGGTGAGGAGTTTGTTTAATCTAAAATTGGTGAGGAGTTTAATCCTAGAACATTGGTGAGGAGTTTGTTACTAGAACATTGGTGAGTGAGTTTAATCCTTGGAACATTGGTGGAGGAGTTTAATCCTTAGAACATTGGTGAGGAGTTTAATCCTAGAACATTGTGAGGAGTTTAATCCTAGAACATTGGTGAGGAGTTTAACTTAGAACATTAAAGTAGGAGCTTAATCCTAGAACATTGGTGGGAGTTTAACCCAGAACATTGGTGAGGAGTTTAATCCTAGAACATTGGTGAGGAGTTTAACTCCTAGAACATTGGTGAGGAGTTTTAATCTTTAGAACATTGGTGAGGAGTTTAATCCTAGAACATTGGTGAGGGAGTTTAATCCTAGAACATTGGTGAGGAGTTTAATCCTAGAACATTGGTGGAGGAGTTTAATCCTAGAACATTGGTGAGGAGTTTAATCCTAGAACATTGGTGAGGAGTTTCTTAATCCTAGAACATTGGTGAGGAGTTTAACTTCTAGAACATTGGTGAGGAGTTTATTATAGAACATTGGTGAGGAGTTTAATCCTAGAACATTGGTGAGGAGTTTAATCCTAGAACATTGGTGAGGAGTTTAATCCTAGAACATTGGTGAGGAGTTTAATCCTAGAACATTGGTGAGAGTTTAATCCTAGAACATTGGTGAGGAGTTTAATCCTTGGTGAGGTTTAATCCTAGAACATTGGTGAGGAGTTTAATCCTAGAACATTGGTGAGGAGTTTAATCCTAGAACATTGGTGAGGAGTTTAATCCTAGAACATTGGTGAGGAGTTTAATCCTAGAACATTGGTGAGGAGTCATTAGGAGTATAATCCTAGAACATTGAGTATTGGTGAGGAGTTTAATTTATTACTAGAACATTGGTGAGGAGTTTAATCCTAAGAACATTGGTGAGGAGTTAATTAGAACATTGGTGAGGACTTTAATCCTAGAACATTGGTGAGGAGTTTAATCCTAGAACATTGGTGAGGAGTTTAATCCTAGAACATTGGTGAGGAGTTTAATCTAGGAACATTGGTAGGGAGTTTATTACTAGAACATTGGTGAGGAGTTTAATCCTAGGAGTTTTAATTGTGAACATTGGTGAGGAGTTTAATCCTAGAACATTGGTGAGAGTTTAATCCTAGAACATTGGTGAGGAGTTTAATCCTAGAACATTGGTGAGGAGTTTAATCCTAGAACATTGGTGAGGAGTTTAATCCTAGAACATTGGTGAGGAGTTTAATCCTAGAACATTGGTGAGGAGTTTAATCCTAGAACATTGGTGAGGAGTTTAATCTAGAACATTGTGGTGAGGGAGTTTAAATGTCCTAGAACATTGGTGAGGAGTTTAAATCTTAGAACATTGGTGAGGAGTTTAATCCTAGAACATTGGTGAGGAGTTTAATCCTAGAACATTGGTGAGGAGTGGCGGGCCTAGAACATTGGTGAGGAGGCGGGGGGGGGGGGGGTTTAATCCTAGAACATTGGTGAGGAGTTTAATCCTAGAACATTGGTGAGAGTTTACAGAACATTGGTGAGGAGTTTAATCCTAGAACATTGGTGAGGAGTTTAATCCTAGAACATTGGTGAGGAGTTTAATCCTAGAACATTGGTGAGGAGTTTAATCCTAGAACATTGGTGAGGAGTTTAATCCTAGAACATTGGTGAACATTGATGAGTTTAATCCTAGAACATTGGTGAGGAGTTTAATCCTAGAACATTGGTGAGAGTTTAATCCTAGAACATTGGTGAGGAGTTTAATCCTAGAACATTGGTGAGGAGTTTAATCCTAGAACATTGGTGAGGAGTTTAATCTTAGAACATTGGTGAGGAGTTTAATCCTAGAACATTGGTGAGGAGTTTAATCCTAGAACATTGGTGAGGAGTTTAATCCTAGAACATTGGTGAGGAGTTTAATCCTAGAACATTGGTGAGGAGTTTAATCCTAGAACATTGGTGAGGAGTTTAATCCTAGAACATTGGTGAGGAGTTTAATCCTAGAACATTGGTGAGGAGTTTAATCCTAGAACATTGGTTTATTACTAGAGGTGAGGAGTTTAATCCTAGAACATTGGTGAGGAGTTTAATCCTAGAACATTGGTGAGGAGTTTAATCCTAGAACATTGGTGAGGAGTTTAATCCTAGAACATTGGTGAGGAGTTTAATAGAACATTGGTGAGGAGGTTTAATCTAGAACATTGGTGAGGAGTTTAATCCTAGAACATTGGTGAGGAGTTTAATCCTAGAACATTGGTGAGGAGTTTATTACTAGAACATTGGTGAGGAGTTTAATCCTAGAACATTGGTGAGGAGTTTAATCCTAGAACATTGGTGAGGAGTTTCCTAGAACATTGGTGAGGAGTATAATCCTAGAACATTGGTGAGGAGTTTAATCCTAGAACATTGGTGAGGAGTTTAATCCTAGAACATTGGTGAGAGCTTAATCCTAGAACATTGGTGAGGAGTTTAATCCTAGAACATTGGTGAGGAGTTTAATCCTAGAACATTGGTGAGAGTTTAATCCTTGAACATTGGTGAGGAGTTTAATCCTAGAACATTGGTGAGGAGTTTAATCCTAGAACATTGGTGAGGAGTTTATTACTAGAACATTGGTGAGGAGTTTAATCCTAGAACATTGGTGAGGAGTTTAATCCTAGAACATTGGTGAGGAGTTTAATCCTAGAACATTGGTGAGGAGTTTAATCCTAGAACATTGGTGAGGAGTTTAATCCTAGAACATTGGTGAGGAGTTTAATCCTAGAACATTGGTGAGGAGTTTAATCCTAGAACATTGGTGAGGAGTTTAATCCTAGAACATTGGTGAGGAGTTTAATCCTAGAACATTGGTGAGGGAGTTGGTGAGGGAGTTTAATCCTAGAACATTGTGTGAGAGTTTAATCCTAACATTGGTGAGGAGTTTAATCCTAGAACATTTGAGGAGTTTAATCCTAGAACATTGGTGAGGAGTTTAATCCTAGAACATTGGTGAGGAGTTTACTAGAACACATTGGTGAGGAGTTTAATCCTAGAACATTGGTGAGGAGTTTAATCCTAGAACATTGGTAGGAGTTTAATCCTAGAACATTGGTGAGGAGTTTAATCCTAGAACATTGGTGAGGAGTTTAATCCTAGAACATTGGTGAGGAGTTTAATCCTAGAACATTGGTGAGGAGTTTAATCCTAGAACATTGGTGAGGAGTTTAATCATTGGTGAGGGGAGTTAATCCTAGAACATTGGTGAGGAGTTTAATCCTAGAACATTGGTGAGGAGTTTAATCCTAGAACATTGGTGAGGAGTTTAATCATTGGTGAGGAGTTTAATCCTAGAACATTGGAGGGTTAATCCTAGAACATTGGTAGAGTTTAATCATTGGTGAGTTTAATCCTAGAACATTGGTGAGGAGTTTAATCCTAGAACATTGGTGAGGAGTTTAATCCTAGAACATTGGTGAGGAGTTTAATCCTAGAACATTGGTGAGGAGTTTAATCCTAGAACATTGGTGAGGAGTTTAACTCCTAGAACATTGGTGAGGAGTTTAATCCTAGAACATTGGTGAGGAGTTTAATCCTAGAACATTGGTGAGGAGTTTAATCCTAGAACATTGGTGAGGAGTTTAATCCTAGAACATTGGTGAGGAGTTTAACTCATTGGTGAGGAGTTTAATCCTAGAACATTGGTGAGGAGTTTAATCCTAGAACATTGGTGAGGAGTTTAATCCTAGAACATTGGTGAGGAGTTTAATCCTAGAACATTGGTGAGGAGTTTAACTCCTAGAACATTGGTGAGGAGTTTAACCCTAGAACATTGGTGAGGAGTTTAATCCTAGAACATTGGTGAGGAGTTTAATCCTAGAACATTGGTGAGGAGTTTAATCCTAGAACATTGGTGAGGAGTTTAATCCTAGAACATTGGTGAGGAGTTTAATCCTAGAACATTGGTGAGGAGTTTAATCCTAGAACATTGGTGAGGAGTTTATTACTAGAACATTGGTGAGGAGTTTAATCCTAGAACATTGGTGAGGAGTTTAATCCTAGAACATTGGTGAGGAGTTTAATCCTAGAACATTGGTGAGGAGTTTAATCCTAGAACATTGGTGAGGAGTTTAATACTAGAACATTGGTGAGGAGTTTAATCCTAGAACATTGGTGAGGAGTTTAATCCTAGAACATTGGTGAGGAGTTTAATCCTAGAACATTGGTGAGGAGTTTAATCCTAGAACATTGGTGAGGAGTTTAATCCTAGAACATTGGTGAGGAGTTTAATCCTAGAACATTGGTGAGGAGTTTAATCTAGAACATTGGTGAGGAGTTTAATCCTAGAACATTGGTGAGGAGTTTAATCATTGGTGAGGAGTTTAATCCTAGAACATTGGTGAGGAGTTTAATCCTAGAACATTGGTGAGGAGTTTAATCCTAGAACATTGGTGAGGAGTTTAATCCAGAACATAGAACATTGGTGAGGAGTTTAATCCTAGAACATTGGTGAGGAGTTTAATCCTAGAACATTGGTGAGGAGTTTAATCCTAGAACATTGGTGAGGAGTTTAATCCTAGAACATTGGTGAGGAGTTTTAATCCTAGAACATTGGTGAGGAGTTTAACTTTAGAACATAGAACATTGGTGAGAGTTTAATCCTAGAACATTGGTGAGGAGTTTAATCCTAGAACATTGGTGAGGAGTTTAATCCTAGAACATTGGTGATGAGTTTAATCCTAGAACATTGGTGAGGAGTTTAATCCTAGAACATTGGTGAGGAGTTTAATCCTAGAACATTGGTGAGGAGTTTAATCCTAGAACATTGGTGAGGAGTTTATTACTAGAACATTGGTGAGGAGTTTAATCCTAGAACATTGGTGAGGAGTTTAATCCTAGAACATTGGTGAGGAGTTTAATCCTAGAACATTGGTGAGGAGTTTATTACTAGAACATTGGTGAGGAGTTTATTCCTAGAACATTGGTGAGGAGTTTAATCCTAGAACATTGGTGAGGAGTTTAATCCTAGAACATTGGTGAGGAGTTTAATCCTAGAACATTGGTGAGGAGTTTAATCCTAGAACATTGGTGAGGAGTTTAATCCTAGAACATTGGTGAGGAGTTTAATCCTAGAACATTGGTGAGGAGTTTAATCCTAGAACATTGGTGAGGAGTTTAATCCTAGAACATTGGTGAGGAGTTTAATCCTAGAACATTGGTGAGGAGTTTAATCCTAGAACATTGGTGAGGAGTTTAATCCTAGAACATTGGTGAGGAGTTTAATCCTAGAACATTGGTGAGGAGTTTAATCCTAGAACATTGGTGAGGAGTTTAATCCTAGAACATTGGTGAGGAGTTTAATCCTAGAACATTGGTGAGGAGTTTAATCCTAGAACATTGGTGAGGAGTTTAATCCTAGAACATTGGTGAGGAGTTTAATCCTAGAACATTGGTGAGGAGTTTATTACTAGAACATTGGTGAGGAGTTTATTACTAGAACATTGGTGAGGAGTTTATTACTAGATTATTGGTGAGGAGTTTATTACTAGAACATTGGTGAGGAGTTTAATCCTAGAACATTGGTGAGTAGTTTAATCCTAGAACATTGGTGAGGAGTTTAATCCTAGAACATTAGTGAGGAGTTTATTACTAGAACATTGGTGAGGAGTTTATTACTAGAACATTGGTGAGGAGTTTAATCCTAGAACATTGGTGAGGAGTTTAATCCTAGAACATTGGTGAGGAGTTTAATCCTAGAACATTGGTGAGGAGTTTAATCCTAGAACATTGGTGAGGAGTTTAATCCTAGAACATTGGTGAGGAGTTTATTACTAGAACATTGGTGAGGAGTTTATTACTAGAACATTGGTGAGGAGTTTAATCCTAGAACATTGGTGAGGAGTTTAATCCTAGAACATTGGTGAGGAGTTTAATCCTAGAACATTGGTGAGGAGTTTAATCCTAGAACATTGGTGAGGAGTTTATTACTAGAACATAGGTGAGAAGTTTATTACTAGAACATTGGTGAGGAGTTTATTACTAGAACATTGGTGAGAAGTTTATTACTAGAACATTGGTGAGGAGTTTATTACTAGAACATTGGTAAGGAGTTTATTACTAGAACATTGGTGAGGAGTTTATTACTAGAACATTGGTGAGGAGTTTATTACTAGAACATTGGTGAGGAGTTTATTACTAGAACATAGGTGAGAAGTTTATTACTAGAACATAGGTGAGAAGTTTATTACTAGAACATTGGTGAGAAGTTTATTACTAGAACATTGGTGAGGATGTCGTCAAGACGGTAGGTCACAATGAGAATGTGTGCGCCGAGCAATCCGAGTTTAATCCTAGAACATTGGTGAGGAGTTTATTACTAGAACATTGGTGAGGAATTTATTACTAGAACATTGGTGAGAAGTTTATTACTAGAACATAGGTGAGAAGTTTATTACTAGAACATTGGTGAGGATGTCGTCAAGACAGTAGGTCACAATGAGAATGTGTGCGCCGAGCAATCCGAGTTTAATCCTAGAACATTTTTGAGGAGTTTATTACTAGATCATTGGTGAGGAGTTTATTGCTAGAACATTGGTGAGAAGTTTATTACTAGAACATAGGTGAGAAGTTTATTACTAGAACATTGGTGAGAAGTTTATTACTAGAACATTGGTGAGGAGTTTATTACTAGAACATTGGTGAGGAGTTTATTACTAGAACATTGGTGAGGAGTTTAATCCTAGAACATTGGTGAGGAGTTTAATCCTAGAACATTGGTGAGGAGTTTAATCCTAGAACATTGGTGAGAAGTTTATTACTAGAACATAGGTGAGAAGTTTATTACTAGAACATTGGTGAGAAGTTTATTACTAGAACATTGGTGAGGATGTCGTCAAGACGGTAGGTCACAATGAGAATGTGTGCGCCGAGCAATCCGAGTTTAATCCTAGAACATTGGTGAGGAGTTTATTACTAGATCATTGGTGAGGAGTTTATTACTAGAACATTGGTGAGGAGTTTATTACTAGAACATTGGTGAGGAGTTTATTACTAGAACATTGGTGAGGAGTTTATTACTAGAACATTGGTGAGGAGTTTATTACTAGAACATTGGTGAGGAGTTTATTACTAGAACATTGGTGAGGAGTTTATTACTAGAACATTGGTGAGAAGTTTATTACTAGAACATAGGTGAGAAGTTTATTACTAGAACATTGGTGAGGATGTCGTCAAGACGGTAGGTCACAATGAGAATGTGTGCGCCGAGCAATCCGAGTTTAATCCTAGAACATTTTTGAGGAGTTTATTACTAGATCATTGGTGAGGAGTTTATTGCTAGAACATTGGTGAGAAGTTTATTACTAGAACATAGGTGAGAAGTTTATTACTAGAACATTGGTGAGAAATTTATTACTAGAACATTGGTGAGGAGTTTATTACTAGAACATTGGTGAGGAGTTTATTACTAGAACATTGGTGAGAAGTTTATTACTAGAACATAGGTGAGAAGTTTATTACTAGAAAATTGGTGAGAAGTTTATTACTAGAACATTGGTGAGGATGTCGTCAAGACGGTAGGTCACAATGACTGAATACATTTAGCCACACCACCCTCTACCCTGTGTTATGTTTATCATGGTACCCTTGAAACGATGACATTTTATTGAACACACACACACACACACAGACACACACAAAATAAGCATATTTATAACAATAAAGTCAAGTTGACATTTTGTGATTTAATGACTCACTCTATATAAGGGTTGGTTGATTGTTCTACTCAGGCATTATTTTAGCCTGTACGGTGGAGATTGTGTTATCTTTGTCTCAGCATGCAAATAATATAGTCTCTATTTCTCTCCATCCACCAACTATCTATCTATCTGTCTGTCTGCCTATCTATCTTTCTATACCTCTGTCTGTCTGTCTATCTATATTTCTATCATCTATTATCTGTCTGTTTGTGTATCTATCTATACTAACTTTCTACACACCTGTTTATCGATGCATCTCTTATCATACGGTCTATATCGTATATGTCTAATTATCAACCTATTCATCCATCCATCCATCCATCCATCCATCTATCCATCCATCCATCCATACATCCATCCATCCATCTATCCATCCATCTATCCATCCATCTATCGATCCATCCATCCATCCATCCATCCATCCATCCATCTATCCATCCATCCATCTATCCATCCATCCATCGATCCATCCATCCATCCATCCATCTATCCATCCATCTATCCATCCATCCATCCATCTATCCATCCATCCATCTATCCATCCATCCATCGATCCATCCATCCATCCATCCATCCATCCATCCATCGATCCATCCATCCATCCATCCATCCATCCATCCATCTATAGTAATAGTGTCCAACATCAACGCTTCCTAGTCGCCCATCATATACAATTAGAAGTACATATCTAACACTGGCTCATTGAGGCAGTACCGGTTGACTCAAAAGTGCACCACTAATGTAATCAGTACCTGGTGACAATTTTTTTTTTAGTTCAGCAATTTAAACCAGTAGCAAAGTTACTTTTAAGTCTTTTATAATTTTTAATGTCAGCACAGTGTCACAGTTTATCGTCATGTATTATTATTATAACTTTCAGTTATGGACAAGAATCAACGTTAGGTCACCCGCATCCAATCAGAGACATTTTATGACCACCATCCCAGTTGGCGAACATCATTAAAACCTCCATCCATAATAACGAAAAAAAGGGGGGGGGGAGTGTCATGTTTGCGGGGCGCTAGATGGAGGGGGGTGTGTGTGAAAGAGGGAGGAATACATTAATATCAGCGTGATTCTAGAAGAGCGGCAGTTAGCTTCCCCCCCTCCCTCCCGTTTCTCAGTGTTGGAGATTGCCACATATCCTCACTTAATCCAGAAACTACTAGACCAAGACCAGTATGTAGTAGGCTAGACCAAAGATTAAGGTACATCTGATCCTAGACATAGCGTCTAGTGAACACACACACTTCGATGACTGTCAATTCATTGTAATGAGCGATTGGGGGAGGGGGGGGGGCGGCGGCACTCAAACACGTCACGAGGCACCGACCACAGAAAGAGTCTAAATGAAACTTATCTGGCACTAGGAGGTAATTAACCCTTTCTCGCAGTTCGCTGTAAAAGCGTGTGAGTGATTAGGTTAGTGCGAAAAGTGCTATGATAAAATGATTAAATGAAACTGAAAGATGATATACATTTTTTTTCGAAACTTATTTTAAAAGCAATAAATTACAAACTTTTTTTTATTTCAGTTGGTGTGAAAAAGAACGAAGTCAGATTTATTTAACCCCCCCCCCCACCCCCACGACCACCACCCTTAATCCTGAACGTGAAGGCTCAGAAGGGCCTGCACGCTGAGACACCCCTGAATGTGACGAAGAAGACACGTCATCTCTCGCCTCCAGCAAGGTGCGCGCAACGGATATCAAAGTCTTATTTTCTGCAAGGGATCTTCCTGGTTAATGGCACAGTGCAAGCCACGCCGTGAACGCGGTGAGATTCGAACACCTGGCCTACGTCACGCCGATCACCCAGAGAGATTTTTTTAGGATGCGACGTTCGCCTCTAGATCCCATATGTAAGCCGCCATTTTTGAGATATCTACGGTACTTTCTCATCATCTGTCGCCGTGCCCGAATGTGTAACTGCTGTGGCGGCACTACAGGGGACATAGGTAAATTAAGTCACAAGGACTTGAAACAATAACAAAACACCCCCCCCACCACCCCCCACCGAAATGGCTGACAGCCGACGTTAATTTACGATGGTTTCATCGAACGTAAACAATTATAAAAACACCCTAAATCACCGGAACAAACAATCATGCTGTGGTTGTTGTTTTTGCATGTCCCCCCCCCCCCCAAGGGGGTGCGGGGTGTACGTCATGTGCTAAATTTAAAAAAAAAATCCAGCGGGGAAGATTTAGTTAAAGTACTGATTTACTGTTTTAGATTTAGAAAAAAAAATATTACAAGTTAACGAAAGTCAACATTTTTTTACTATCGTCGTTATAGTAAATTTAGAGTAAACTTTTTTTTTTACAATCATCGTTATAGTAAATTTAGAGTAAACATTTTTTTTTTTAATTATGGCTCCGGTAGATAAACTTTATACAATGTGTGAAGTCCCTGTAAAGTCCCTGTAAAGCAGTGGTCCCCCAACCTCCGGGCTGCGGACCGGTACAGGACCGTGGATTAAATGATACTGGACCGACCAAGAAACAGTATATTATTTCCTTTTTTTATTTACTGTGGTGTATTTCCTTCGGGTTTGTGCGACCTGCTATGGACGAGAGGTTAACAGGGAGCTGAGCGGGTGTGAGCGGCTGTGACATTATAAATCAAAACAATCTTAACAAATAAATAATAATCACCATCCCTCCCCTGCGGGCCGCGGTGAGACTCTCAAACGGTGACCGGTCCGCGGCGAGAAAAAGGTTGGGGACCACTGCTGTAAAGGATGAGATGAAATCTCTTAGATCCTATAAACTATCTATACAATATATCCATCTATCTAATCTAGCTATATATCTAATACATCTGTCCATCTATCTAATGTACCTATCTATCTAATCTACCTACATATCTATCTAATCTGTTTATCTATCTATCTAATCTAATCTATCTATCTAATTTATCTATCTATCTATCTAACTATCAATCTATCTAATCTATCTATCTAACTCAGTGGTTCCCAAACTTATTGGACCCATGAACCCCTTTTTGAGTCAAAACTTGCCCACGGACCCTCAAATTAAAATACTACATAAATGCATAAAAATTACAAATAAAAAAAAGCAACATTTTGTTGAAGAAGTATCTTTTAAAATTATAATTTTGTTTAAAAAAATAAATAATGTAATGACTTGGATGAACTATTTTATGGGTGTATTGATGTCTGGCTCAATTGTTGTAGGTAGCAACCGCAAATCCCCATGAGCTCTAATTTCTAGTCGGTAATTTGTGTGAGTGTGATGAGGTTCATAACGGCCCTGAATCAAAGTTCTACCACATAAGAAGACGGGAAAGCAGTCACCAACTTCTGTACAATAATGGAGGATATAAAAATTGGGATTTGTTTTTGTAACCACAATTTGTGGTATCCTTGTTCAAACATTGGTTTAAGTTCCTCATTTGTGATATTTCAATAAGCTGCTCCTGTATTTCTACGGATTCATATGTGTTTGGGATCTGAGTTTGTCCACCCTAGAAAGGGTTCAACACCCTATCGGGAATATAAAAGTGAAGGATATCTTCAAATCTTTGATTCAGGTCTGCATGAAGAGCCGATAAGTTTTGATAGTAAGCAAGAAAATATGTATCTCTTTTTTTTTTTTGCAATTTCGAAAGATTTGGAAACTGAGAACATTCTCCTCTTCCCAAGATTTATTTGTACAGAAAAAGTTTTGCCACAAACGCCTTTAGTTTTGCTTAAATTTAATTGGTCACCTTGTAGTTTCAAATTAGTTTTGTAAATTTGTCAAATAAATCAGTCATATGGGCTATGTCACTTTTTAATTCATAAACTGCGTCGCAAATTTTGTCTTTGCTTTAGAGGAATTCCAACATCGAGTCAAAGAGCGCATAAAATTGATTTAAAGTTGGACTTTTAGATAACCAACGTGCTTCTGCGTGAAGTAGTAAATGATTATAGTCTTCGTCATTTTTCAAACAAAGTTGATAAAATAATCTCTCATTTAAGCCATTCCTTTTGATTTTATTAACTGCTTTAATGACTTAATCTAGTGATCCATGCAAATGTTTACGAAGATTTTTTCCGATGAATGACACAATGTACTGAAAATAAATGTTTACAGCTTGTTTTAAGTATGCCAGAAAGCCTTGGTATCTTCCTACCATTGCCGAAGCACCGTCAGTAGCAAAGAAATGGTATTAGTCAAGGGCATAGCTTTTACATTGAAAGATCTTTTTAATTCAGTAAATAACGTTTCAACTTTTGTATCGGTTTCCAAACATTAAGCAATTAACAATTCTTGAAAAAGAAAATTCTTTTACCACAAGCTGTATAGAAAATTCAGATGTTTTTAAGTAATCAGATATAGAATTTTAAACGGACTGAGCCATTTTCGTCAATCTTTCTTTGTACTGTATTATTAATCAGTGCAATTCTTTTTTACTATGTCGAAATCTGGTTTGTGTAACACGGTACGTGTTACCTCATTAAAGCTGGTAAAATAATTTTATATTGAACCTTACGCGGACCCTCTGAAGTGGTTCAGGGACCCCCAAATGAATTTTATTCTTCAACGGACCCCCTGAAAGATACCGGGAACCCCTGGGGTACGTATGGACCACTTTGGGAACCACTGATCTAACTAACCAACTATAAACTGATGGGACGGTTTTAATGAGATTTTGAATTCGGTCAAAGATGGACAGTGTATGTGGGACGTATAAACAATACAGCGAATTGTGTGTCGTCGTATTTGTGTAAGCCTCTGTGCGTGACTTGATTTTTGATTTATTGCGTTATTCCATTTATGAGCTATGATGTCTACAGTGTGTAAAGGTCACGTGAGTATGACCTATCATGGAATTACCGATCGTAGTGTTCATATCCTGAACAGCCAGACGATGTAATCGAATCCATCACGCTGTGAAATGTCGATTCCATTGTTCTATCGCCACATTCACAGACATAGTTCAACTGATACTACAAGGTGACGGTATTAACCACCACCAATGAAGCTTAGTTCTTTGTTGTAAAGATTTTTAATTAGTTTTAAAATATTTGAATATTTATTGATTACAAATAATTTTACTCAATAAATCAATCGATCAAACTATCTGACTAACCTACCTACTTATCTATCTATCTATCTATCTATCTATCCAGCTATCTATCTATCTATCTATCATCTATCATCTATCTATCTATCATCTATCTATCTATCTATCTATCTATCTATCTATCTCTCTCTCTCTCTCTCTCTCTCTATCTCTCTATCTATCTATCAATCATCCATCCAGATTGAAATGTATATTTAAAAAAAATGTTCAGTAATGGTGCGTCTCAGACAGAGGGGAAATGAGATGAAGATTAAACAAGGCAGAATAATTATCTCCCCTTGAAATGTCTATCAGAGACTATCCCTCAAACAAGAGTTGTTTCCATGCAAGGCTCTCAAAGAGCATCTATCCTGAAACTAAATTCAGAGCCGGATAAAGACGTGGAACCGCCCTGGTGCCTGCCTTGTTTCACACACATATGCACACACAAGTATGAGGGCACTATCCAAAGAGACCAGTTGTATCGCATTCGTCTAAACGGTTATTACGGTGTCCCGCCCCGCCCCCCCACCCCCGAGACATCGTTTTGCACGGGGGCGCTTCAATGCTGTAAACTGGTCCTGATGAATGTATGAAAGAATCTGCTCGCCTTTTACTACATGTATTACATTTTTACCGCATAGTTGAATGTGAATCTTAAGTGGAATGGAATGTATTGTGATAAGAAAAAATGTCGATAATCGCTAAGAGAGAGAGAGAGATGGGCGAGAGAGAGAAGGGGGGAGGGAGAGAGAGGGAGGGAGAAAGTGAGAGAAACGGAGAGAAAAAGGGAGAAAGAGGGAGAGAGGGGGAAGAGAGGGAGATAGAGAGGGGGGGAGAGTGAGAGAGAAAAAAAAATATGCGTGTCCCGACGCGCCCACGCTGAGCAAAGAAGGCCCCGGTGCATGGGCCGGTGAGGTTTTTGATGAATGACAAGTTGACAGGAGCGTATTTCCAGAAATAGAAGCTGTTTGTTTTTATTTGTATGTTTACCATTCCCATTTCATTCATTCCTTCTGTTTATATCGCATCAACCATTCAGCATTAAAGAATCATTTTTTTTTCGATGATCAGCTGTGATGTATACGGTTGTATTTACACCACCAGGAAAAAAAAAATACCAAGTTTTTTGTTTGCTACGTCTGGGTTTTTTTTTTTCGCGTGTTTGTATATTAACGGTCAGATAATTATAAAAGACTATTAATGTTTGAAGTTAATTGCACTGAAATTATCTCCCTTTAAAACTCCCCGAGTCGATGCTAGCGCGCAGGATTAAGTCAAGAATGGTGACTTCGGGGTGCATTTTGATTTGTCAAGTTAAATGGAACGTTGGCGATCCAATCCCCCTGCCCTACCACCACCAACACCAACTCAGACGTTCGTTGACTTGGGAAGGTAGCCGCCCTGTTCAACACAGGTACTACAACCCCCCCCCTTCACCCCTAGCGCTGCCTCACTTTTATTCCACCTAGGTGACAGTTTGAGCATCACAGCTTCGGCTGTCGGAACCCCTTTCTCACGTGGTGCGATTAGGGCCACAGTCGAAAAATATGGGGGCCTCCGACAAACTCTGACATATGGGCCCCGCTACCACCTTCATGCCCAAAATGAAAGAGGCTCACCTCGTTGTGGTTAAAAGAAATAAAGAAAGATTAATTTCCCAAAAGGATCGCCCCCCCCCACCCCGAATAAAAGTGTTGAGGCCACCGCCAACCCCTTTAGAGGAAGCCCTGCTACGGTGCTCTTCTTATGCCCAGAACATCAGTTGTCATCTAATCAACAAGCGTCATGTTTGTGTCTCCATTCAACTAGAACTAACATTGAGGCTCTACTAAATAAGTGATCTGTTTATGTAAACAAGTCTTTTATTGCGGACAAGACGTCATTAGCCCATCGAGAGTAACTATTTCATCTTTTGGCGGCTATGGAATGAAGTTAATTAGTACCTGCGTATGTACGATGCCTTTCTATCCCCCGACCTCCCCCCCCCCAACCCCTCCAAGCCCATTTCACTGAAGATGATCAACAAAAAGGTGAAAACTTAAAAAAAAAAAATGATCTTGGGGAATGTGTCAGGGTGAATGAACTTTGCCCGTGGCAAGTTAATATTTTTTTTTGGTATGACGTCATCAACTCTTGTGTTAATTGCTAGCAACATTCGAGAGGTTTCATTTTGACATAAATGGCAGAGTCTGTGCGAAATACGCAAGTAAACAACTCAGTAAACATACATGATACACTGATAAATACATTTCTGAACCTCGATAATGGATAGAGAAAGACATGTGTATCCAGTCACCAAGATTCAATGCCCAAATACAATATCAAGTTAAAAAGAGTCCACTATTAGTAAATTCCATTATGTAGCGTCGTGTTAAGGCGTGGGCCCGCCTGGGTTATTGCTCAATGAACCCCCCAAAAGTATATGCCCATACAAACTGACAACTTACATTATATTTTTACTACGTGTTTTTTGTAGGTGGGGGGGGGGGACATCTGAGTGATTCTCCTGCATTCGAACTGATGGAATATTTTTTGGTAAAATTCAAGGGCAGATGGAAGCTACACAACGATTCTATCTATTTCTATCATGTACTTTGTTACATTACACTTTACCACACATTATATCAATAAAGTATTGCATTTACCACACATAAAATCAACAAATTATTGCACTCTGCTGTTATTCAAAACGATATGCATGTAAAGTATATTCAAGGTAATAGGAATGTTAACATTTCAATTATATTTTTTGTTATAAAAAGTGTACTGGGCTGGCAACAATTTTAGTTAATTTGTTTTACTAGTGCTAAAGACAGACTGTCGGAAAGAGAATCTGACTTAAAACTTAAAGAGAGACAGATTATGATAAGAGAAGATAGAAAAGGGAATAAGGGAAAAAGTGAAAAAAAAAAAGAAAGAGAGAGAAAGAGAGAGGCAGAGATATATAGATCACGCTACCAAAGATCTATTTTTTTTCTCATCAACAAAACAACAAGTGTCAGAAATAGCTGCATGTGATCAATTCAAGACTTGCCACTCCATCCGCGACTTCCGGTAATGGATGCTTTCGGAACGTGAACATTAATAGCATAATAAGGGAGGGCTATGTGTAAAGATACACATCATGTATGTAGACAACACGTGGAGAACACAGAGAAACAAATAATTGTTATGAACTCATCTTCTATTTATGACACGATGTTATACTTATAATAATCAAAGGGCAGCTATCCATCATAACAATCCGCTACACCTAGAAACAAACAACGCATTATGACACGATGCTACAACTTATAATAATCAAGGGCAGCTACTTGTTTCATGTCAAGTGATATGGTAATAACCCCGCTGTTAAATGACCGCAAAAAAAAAATACGTCCATAAGAAGTTAGAAAAGAAAGGAATGAATAACAAATAACTTTTTATTCACGTTTCAGTATCGGCAGCACTAAAACCTGCTTAAGCTGATGTGAATCAACCCAGATCAACCAAGATTCAATACACAGATCTCTCTAACAGTGCACGGCTATGAGAGTAACTTTATCTAAATATAGACGTCACGTGACTGGAATAATTTACATGTGACCAAAAAAAAGGAAAAAAAAAACTGTGTTTATTTTTTTTTTTCAATACTGAAATCAAATATAAAAAAACAAAACCAAGTATAATGTGGTGGTGTCTTCCCATTTTTAAAGAACGTGACAAGGGAGACGGTCTAAATTGTTATAATCAAAATCAAATGAGGGAGAACCAGACTAGAGGAGACGAAGCTATAAAAGGTTTAAAAAAAAAAGTTATATTCAGAAAGAAAAAACATAAAACAAAAAAAAAAAAAACCAAGATGGAAGAAACGGATGAGTAAGGTCGATTTATTTAAAACTTATTGTGACAGACCTTGTGTATCATCCTGTCGCTATGTCTATGCCATGACATGTGCACAATAACCAGAAACAAAAATAAAAGTTAAAGACTACCATCAGTTGCTATTTATAGACACGACATTTAATTAACGTGCGTATATTAACAAGAAAATGTACAGGTAAATTGAAAAGTACATGTATCGGCGAAATTCTAACTAAAGCAAGGGTGCGGGGAAAATCGTTTGAAGGGTTCCAGCATATGACAAATGGGGAAAGGGGGGAGGAGGGAAGAAGAGCATTTGGATGGGGAGATTATATTTGAAAAAAATTACATTATAAAAAAATATTTTATAAAAAACAACGTTTTTCTTGCGTACTAAAAAGCAGAAAATAATTTCTGAATAAATCGGTCACATGGTAATAGACTTTATAAGAGCTTCTGATTTTTATAAAAACGAAAAACGTTGTAATAAAAAAGTTAAATTAAATTAGCCGGCTTGGTGTGAAGTGGCAAGGAAAGAGCAGCGGTCGCGCAAGGTCAAACAGCCTGTTGACCCGTAGTTTGCCCACGATTAGTCTATAGGCCACACACTGCACAAAAGACGAGGGGGATCACCCGCATGATAAAAAAGAGTCCATACGTTCATTTGAATATACTAGTGTCCAGTTCGGATATTTTAACAAACGGGCATAATTCATGGACTTAAAAGTGTTGGAATTCATCTATCCATAACATTGTCAATTAAACACATTTTAGTGGGTGGGGGGGGGGACAGATCCAGAGAGAGCCGCATTAAACTCATCAGAGCCACAAGAGGCTCCTGGAGTCACATTTCGGGCCACGGTTGCAGTTAAGTATGAATAAAACTTATCCAAGTACATGTATTAAAAAAAAATTGTATCGCTTAAAAAAAAATCATCAAGAGATATAGATAAAGTCAGTACAACAACTACAATTTTCCAGCAGTTTTTTTTTTTGGTCAGTACCCTCTGTTATGTGAGTGTAGAAAACTTTGACCTTTTTTTAAAAAACTGTGCCCCCCCCCGCCCCCTATAGGTGCGTATATTAAGATCAAAAGAAAACCACGGCGTACTCGCGAGTGATCTCACGTTGTGTCTTTGAGGCTAAAAAAAAAGTAAGCAAATTATCATCACAGTTTTTTTTTCTCCTATTTGCACTTCAGTTTGAGATAAATAAATGTTCACATCATATCAACAAACAGTGGGGGGGGGGGGGGGAGAGAGAGAGAGAGAGAGGGGGGGGGGGGGAATAAACAAGAGTTGGTAGACTTGACGTTTGGGGCCAGGGAGCAGATAAATGCAGACTACAGTTATACAACTGGCATGGGGGCCTAAATATAAGATGTAGAGGCGGCCCACATTCTTATATATCATACGGATTTCATTTTCATAGGTGGCGCCAGAAGACTGATTTTCCCGCGGACATTCAAGCTGTTTTATAAATGCTTTACAAGACTCGGTTTGTTTTTTTACCAATGAAAGCCGTAAATCTATTTAGTAAGCCTTTAACCGTTAAGCTATTAAAGCTGATAGCCTTCAGGCCCTGAAATAAAATCGGCCTTAAAAAGATAATCCATGAATTTTCACCGCTACTTCATACAAAAAAATAAGGTAAAGTTTTGGAATAGCAGGCATATTAAAATTGGAAGGGCAAAATGATGTGTGTGAAGTTCCTGTAAGGATGAGATGAAATCTCAAAAATGATGTGTGTGAAGTTCCTGTAAGGGTGAGATGAAATCTCAAAAATGATGTGTGTGAAGTTCCTGTAAGGATGAGATGAAATCTCAAAAATGATGTGTGTGAAGTTCCTGTAAGAATGAGGTGAAATCTCAAAAATGATGTGTGTGAAGTTCCTGTAAGAATGAGGTGAAATCTCAAAATGATGTGTGTGAAGTTCCTGTAAGGATGAGATGAAATCTCAAAATGATGTGTGTGAAGTTCCTGTAAGAATGAGGTGAAATCTCAAAATGATGTGTGTGAAGTTCCTGTAAGGATGAGATGAAATCTCAAAATGATGTGTGTGAAGTTCCTGTAAGGATGAGATGAAATCTCAAAATGATGTGTGTGAAGTTCCTGTAAGGGTGAGGTGAAATCTCAAAATGATGTGTGTGAAGTTCCTGTAAGGATGAGATGAAATCTCTTAGATCCTTTAAACCACTAATGGGTCTGTTGTTTTATCATGCCCTTCTTTCACCCCCACCATAGCCGATAGTGCGATAGCCATGGAGGCACCACGGGAGAAATAAGTGTTAGTTTTTTTGTCCTTCTTAAAATAAGGCTTTTTTTTTGTAGAAATCCACGGGCAAACTGTTACCTTGATCCGACCCTGATGGTCCCCGGTACTACGGTGAGGAAATCACATTATTACAGAATTTTGTAATAGACCCACTTTCCGCTATAAACAATTTTTTTTTTTTTAAAATCTTTGTGCTAACAATCCGTCATCAGTCGCCAGGGGAAAGAAATGTAATTTTTAGAAACCACAAAAGCTTCACGTCAAAATCAAGAGTTACCTCAAATGGAGTGCCAACATAGTTAGCAGAGTTCTACTCTCTCTCTCTCTCTCTCTCTACCCCCCCCCCCCATTTGGTAGCGCTACGGTTTAAAACCGTTCAATGCTTTCCGGTGCTATGTGGCACACTGGGAGTCACACGTCATGAACAGACGACCATAGTGACCTACTATTGTACACTTAGTACCAGGTTACTAGGTCAATCTCTTATGGTCATCGCTTGGATATGATTTCACTGCCCTCATTGTCGTTACTATTTTTAGCGCATAATAATAACAATAATAATGTAGCACGCAGAGGCTGGTTTCACGGTTGACGCATTGTGCGAGCGCAAGATGTATGACACTTGATCGTGTCAAGCACTGTTACTTAGGGCCCAAGCATTGTTACTTAGGGGCCCACCCTGCCCACTCATCCCCCACCCACTAATCAGTCTTCCCACTAAGTTGTGCGCTTGCACACACAGCTTAACTAGCGGGCAAACACACACACACATACACAACTTGACGAGCGGGCAAACACACACACACACACACACACACACAACGTGACGAGCGGGCAAACACACACACACACAACTTGACGAGCGGGCAAACACACACACACATACACACACACACACACATACACACACACAACTTGACGAGCGGGCAAACACACACACACACACACACAACTTGGCGAGCGGGCAAACACACACACACACAACTTGACGAGCGGGCAAACACACACACACACACACAACTTGACGAGCGGGCAAACACACACACACACACAACTTGACGAGCGGGCAAACACACACACACACACACACAACTTGGCGAGCGGGCAAACACACACACACACAACTTGACGAGCGGGCAAACACACACACACACACAACTTGACGAGCGGGCAAACACACACACACACACAACTTGGCGAGCGGGCAAACACACACACACACAACTTGACGAGCGGGCAAACACACACACATACAACTTGACGAGCGGGCAAACACACACACACACACACACACAACTTGACGAGCGGGCAAACACACACACACACAACTTGACGAGCGGGCAAACACACTCACACACACACAACTTGACGAGCGGGCAAACACACACACACATACACAACATGACGAGCGGGCAAACACACACACACACAACTTGACGAGCGGGCAAACACACACACACACACACACAACTTGACGAGCGGGCAAACACACACACACACACATACACAACTTGACGAGCGGGCAAACACACACACACACAACTTGACGAGCGGACAAACACACACACACACACACAACTTGACGAGCGGGCAAACACACACACACAACTTGACAAGCGGGCAAACACACACACACACACACACACACACAACTTGACGAGCGGGCAAACACACACACATTACAACACAGAACACACACTTTTCGTTCAGTAGACCTACGGAGTGTTAAGATTAGCAAAGTCCTTAAAACATTACAGCGAACATTTTTTATCTATCTATCCATCTAACTTCCCACCTCATCTTTCCATCTTTCTGTCCATCTACGTGTCAATTTAATAGATTTACACTTCTCTTCCTATATTGTACTAGTGAATATTTTTTCAACTATCTTCATGTCTTTCTCCTATATTTCCGTATTTCCTAGTCCGTCTTTTATCTATCCATCTATCTTTCCATCTATAATTCTTTATATCTATCTATCTTTCCATATATCTTTCTATCTCTCTATCTATCTAATATATCTATCTGTCTTCCCATATATCTTTCCATCTATATATCTTTATCTATCGGTGTCAATCTATCGTCACTGTCATAATATTTTAGACCTATGTTAGCCGAATGTTAACGTCTAACTCTATAATGATATGCACTTTAAGTCTATTTCAAACACTCAAAGTCGGGTGAAATCTATTAAAAAGTTCTGCCACAGATAAGTCTCCCCCGACATATCACAGAAACTAATCGGTGGGAGGACATCAATTCCTACTGGACCGTAACGCCCACACATAAATCAGATCGAGCTTAAATTAAAACAACAAAAACTGATTGCGTCATTTCTTGTTTAAATTCGGAATCGGAACAATTATTTATATAACACTTACCACAATTCTTTTAACAACTTCACGAGCTCTAATATTTTGACATGGGCGGGAATACACTTTTTATCTGTGATTATCAAAGTGTGGGCCTCCAGCTGATTTGCATATGGTCGCCGACTATCTTAATAATGAATCTTATCGAGAGTTGTTAATTCAACTGATTTTTTAGCTTTTGCTTTATTATCTTTTCCCTCCTTTACAGACAGGTCGCAACAAACGACGGCAAAGTTTGAGAACCACTGGGCTGTATTTATCGAAGGGCCATCTATTTCTTTTTTTCTCACCTGTACAATTTATCCCCCACACACAGAGGCGGATTTAAAGACGGGCCAACCGGGCGCCCCCCCCCCAAGGCCCCACCCCTCGAATATTTAGGAGCCCCGCGTAGCCCAATTTTAATCCCCTTAAATACGCCTCTCTCATTCTAATGGGCCCAACACTTTCCTCTGCGCCCGGCACCTCAACTCACATTAGCCCGCTCCTACCCATGCCTAATAATAATAATAATAAAGCAGACGAGAAGGACCGCGCACCCCCCCCCCCTTTTTCCACCTCCGGAAGTTACGATACTGATGCGCACACGACATTAAAAATACGTTTCCATCTTTTTTCCCCCCACCACATTTATGTTGCTATCAATTCCATTTGAAAAAAACAACAAACGTAAATAAATGATAAATAAATTACATTCAAAAAGCAAATAATACCAGAGTCAATAAACACAAGAAAGATAACAAAAATAAATAATAATTAAAAAAAAAAATCTTCTGGTATCCATGGCCTTCTATTTTTATCCCCATAATTTAAATAATTTAATTCAATGCAATGGGTCGAGGTCTTTGTGATTAGTTGATAGAATTGCTTAATGGACGATAACTAGTTTAAAAGATGCCATTATCACTTGATTGGGGGGGGGGGGGGAACTTGAAAAAAACACAAACTGAAACTTAACAAACTGAAAGAAAAAAAAAACGAAAAAAAGAAAATAAACTGATTGATGAGCTCATTATCTCATCGAGAACTGAAACTATCTCTGGATATTCATCCGAGATAAATCTTAGATAAATCTACCCCCTCCACCACCCCCACACCCACACACACACACATCACAAGTTTTTGGATTTCGTTCTTGATTTGTTCGTTAAACGGTAGCACCCTGGAGACTTCCTACACACAGAATGTCGTGTTCACTCGAACGCACCGATATTTACGTATATCTGTTGCCCAATTAACTGATGCGTCTGTTAACCGACTTACAATCGAAAGGGAAACCTAAAATAGGTGACCAAACTGCCCAGCTATCGGTGCAAAAAAAAAAAGAAACTCAATACAGAAAGCGGATAGAGTTCACAGCGGATCCCCGTCCTTTTTAATTTTTAAAGTACTGACCCAAGACAAAACAAAAGAAGAAAAGGGCACATTAAATCTAATCCATTAAAAAAAACCAAGCTTTTATATAAAAAAAAACGGAGATATTAAGTTGCAATATTTCATAGTGCGATTAAACAAACAATTTACATGAACCATTGATTTTGGGGTAGGGGCATGACATCATAGCTTAAGAATCACTGCTGTAGGGGAAAAAAAACGGCTTTAACTGTTAATTGGAAGCCAGTCATAGATAGATACCTGCAGATGTTAATGAATGGTGTTGAGGACGGAAATAGCGGGATTCATTGTGAGAATGCTGCTTTGATCCATACAAGTATTAGAGAAATATTTTGAGAAGGGTTTTGATGTACAAGGTTCTATTTTCATTTGTGTTTGATTTTCCATCTATCTGTCTATCATCAATCATCCAACCGATATATATATATATATATATATATGTATATGAGCTTTAAGCTATATTTAGCCATTTATTATTAATCTATTCATCCATCTATGTATATATAATCGATGAATACATCTATCCAATATCTATCTTCCATCAAACAACCAATTTATCTATATTATACCTCTATCAGCAAACTATCTACTACAGAAGTACGTCGTTTATCCGAACGTTTATTATCGGGAGCGTCAAATATCCGGACCAATTTGTTTGTTGTTTTTTTTTTGTTAACTACATGTACTGTATATGAATACGTTTTCGAACAGTGCAACGAAGGTGTGCAAAAGGTAATACAAAAAATAAGTGTTTATTTTCCAAAATAAAAGATAAAATTGCGACATTTTTGCACCTATTTTGCTTTTTCTTCAAGGTTGTTTCCCGCATGTGATGATTTCTATAATTCGTATAGTATCCGGTTTCTTATACTGCCTTTCCATGCATCTATTTACCATTTATCCATATCTCTGTGTGTGTGTGTGAGAGAGAGAGAGAGAGAGAGAGAGAGATAGAGGGAGGGAGGGAGGGAGGGAGGGAGGGAGGGAGAGATATATAAATAAACCATAATTGTTATCGGTTGGTGTAAACTCGTCAAAACTCTGACTAAACCCATTCAATAATGTTGTTACAATACATACAACTGGACAAGTGCACACACACATATCTGGAGCCTTTACAAAAAAAAAAATTCAAAATCAAATAAAAAAACAAATGAGAAACTAAACTGAATTACCTCCCATATAGATAATTAGTGTATTTATTTATACATCGTGAGAGGTTTCGACGTTTCGGCTCTACTGGAAATAATAAATCTAATTATAAGCCAGGTCAGCCGCATGAAATGGGGGGAGGGGAGGAATTATAAAGGGTGCCCACTAGTCAGGCTCCCGTCCTCGTAGTTTACCGTGGAATTATTCGGCCATTTAACGTTGATGGGCGACGGAACCCCGGCCGTCAGAGGTCCCAGATCTTTCATTAGGGGGGGCCCATTTCGATATGCCAAAGTTTACTCTGAAATCATGATCTACAAAAGGGAAGAGATGATTGGGAGCCCTGTGGTTGGGGGCCCTGTGTACAAAGTAAGACGAAGATTTGCTTCTGATATAAAAATGTTTTTCTTTTTTTTTAAATATGTACTATAATGATTGTTTATTCCAACACACACAATTCACAGAACTAAAAGCTCTCATTTCATTAACGGACATTAAAATTTCAGCCGCTCTTTCAACCATGACTCGTTTTTTTTTTTTCCATTATTTCTTTACCACAACAACAACAACAAAAAAAAAACTTTGTTGCAGATTTGTCTTCCTTTGATCTCAACGCTTGTTTTCTACCTTCTTCCTTAGAAGTGACATGCCGTGCACATTCGTCGCGCTTCATGTCCTTCAATGGAATTAATCAACTGTGACGGAACCGTCAGGCAAATTGACGTTGTCGGTTGTTGTTTTTTTGTTTCAACCAATCACAGCAGTCAGTGGTGAAGAGAACCTTGTTGTTGTAGTCGCTGCCAACTTTGGGAAAATAAGCCAATGAATGTGTACATACACACACGTGCGCGCGCGTCTCCTTGTGTGCGTGGGTCGCAGGGCCGTCTCAAAACGCATGGGTCAGCCTGGGGCCCCATTGTATTGACACTATATACCTAATTCATCTTGTGGGGGTGTTTCCAAGGGCGGGCCCATAGGTTTGGACAGGTGCTCCGTACGCGGCGCCTGATGTTGGGGAGGTGCTATGGAGAGAGAGAGAGAGAGAGAGAGATAATTAGAGAGAGAGAGAGAGTAGTGTGCGTGAGTTTACATGCTTGCTCATTGTTGGGGAAAAGAAATGAAGGGAGAGATGTTTGACAGTCCAAGTGACAGAATGGCCAGACCAATAACACAATAACAGATGGATGGAGTGTTTGTATTAGCAGAATTAGTTCAAAAACAAATGATATTAACGTGTAGAGTGAGAGCCGGATGAATCAGCATAGCAAATCGTAATTGTCCCAGGTCTTGTTTTGGGGTTTCATATAAAGGAAGAGGTTAGGATTGTTGTTTGAGATTATTTTATGAATACTGTATTCATTTAAAGGATTATTGTTGATATGTAAAACCCCCATGTGAGATTTCACCATGTCTGATCGTTATTTGTCTACCTAAATATATCAATCATTCTTTATATCAATTATTCTATGTATCAATCATTCTATGGATCAATCATTATATGTATCAATCATTCTATATATCAATCATTCTATGTAACAATCATCCTATGTATCAGTCATTCTATGAATCAATCATTCTATATATAAATCATTCTATGGATTAATCATTCTGTGTATCAATCATTCTGTGCATCAATCATTCTATATATCAATCATTCTATGCGGTATAGCGCTCGATAGTCGACCCGAGAGTCCCTGGATCGACTCCGGTGAGGACCAGCAGATATTTCAGGTCATGGTGAAAGTCCCACTATATGTCTCCCGTGATGTCCCCATGGCCATTGCGCTACTGGCAAAGGTGGGAACGAAAGAAGGATACAATTTAAAAAAAAAAAAGTCCCATTAGTGGTTTATAGGGTCGAAGAGATTTCATCTCATCCTTACAGGGACTTCACATATTTATGCAGCAGTATCATATGCTTACCTTTTAGACAGAATGATTAATACAAACCAGCCTGACGAGTATTTGCACTGAAGTAGTGGTTACTTAACTAACATTGAACCCCCACAAAAGACTGGTAAACTTTTTTTTTTTTAATTTGACACAGTTCATTGATAGCATGCATGCCATTGAAACTGAGTATTTCCGGTTCATTGCTCAATTAGCGTGCTTCAGGATTTTTCACTAACGTACACACTTGACTAGATTTTCAAGCAGTTTAATGCCATTAAAATCGTATCTTTTTATTTCCGCTCTGATTTTTTAAATTTGTTTTTCGACTAAATGAAGCTTGACAGAAATGTGTTTACGTCCAAACTTTAAAGTAAAATTTGTTGCGAAACTTTGTATTTATTTATTTTTTTTACGGATGGAAAATTCGGTTGATGTAAATATCTAAACGAACGAAACTTTGTTTTAAATTTAAACCTGTTGAATGCATTTCTATATCATGCGGATTTTTTTCTTTTGACTTAAAAAAAAAGGTAATTAAAATGCAACCTTTGATAATTTAACTTTATTTCATCTACCAAAAGATAACCCGCAAATTTATATAAGGCTATAGCATTTTTCTTTTCCTTTCGGCCTTGTACATGCAAGGGGAAATAGCTGTAAAAATGAGCCAAAAGTAATTCACATAACGTTTATTTCCCTTGAACTCTTTTTCTTTAATAAACTTGAGAACCTTCTTAGACTATTAAACCTTTTTTTTTTCTTCTAAATTTACTATTTATCAGAGGCGTAGCTGGGGGGGGGCGGGGTACATATGTCCCCGGGCGCCGAGGTTCAGGGGCGCCAAATGGTATATTTTACATATAATATTATATGGTTTTCGAATGGGGGGGGGCGCTAAAAAGGTATTAAAAAGATAAAATGCCCCGGGCGCAAGTTGCCTTGCCCTCCCCCTCGCTACACCTCTGCTATTTATGTAGGTCAAATTTACTGACGCTTTAATTCTCATTAGCCGATCCATGGTTTATTTAGTTTCTCAAGTATTAGAGAGTTTATGTAATCCATTAGAGCTTTTTTTTTCTAAAAAAAAAATGCAATGAAAAATAGCACCATATATATATATATACTAGCTGTACCCTGCAAAACCTTTGCATAGAGTTATATCCCCTTATGCTTGATCGGTAGGCTAGGTTATTTTTTGGTTTCGGGCAGATCCGACTTTTTTCATGGTTGTATTTTAAACTGGAATACTGTTGTATTCATACTTTACTTTCGATTTAACGCACACTGGAAATGAGTATTATTATATATGATGATATATATATATATATATATATATATATATATATATATATATATTAAGGCTACAGTTAAGAAATACAGTGCCAGACGAAAAATTAGCCGACCTCTTATGATCTTTGTGTGTGTGTGCGCCAACTTGGCATATCTTTAGCAGAACACGGGTCGGGTACAACCTTGTAGCGTGAAAATTCTACAGCAGGGACCAGGCATTTAACAGCAGGGGCCAGACATTCTACAGCAGGGGCTAGGCATTTAACAGCAGGGGCCAGGCATTTAACAGCAGGGGCCAGGCCATCAGCCGGTTGGAGGGGGGGGCAGGAATATAAATGTTACTATGTAGAGCAAACAAGCAGAGGGGGGCAGACAAAACGCGGGGGGGGGGGCACGGGCACTCAGAACGCTACGGGCCTGGTCGGATAACTCATTACGTCGACTAGTGTGATACACCAAAAAACAAGGAATCAAGAACTTTATGAAACTTATAATAAGTATGGGGGGAAGGGCGGGGGGTGGTGGTAATCTTATTTTCGGGAAAATCGCAAAGGTGAACTTTAAGACCGTCATCAAAGTTAAATTTAAACGGTCATCTTATTCTATGTTTCCTTATGCAGTCCAGACAAAGCAGCTGATGTTGTAAAACGGAATAACTGTTGTCGTATGCAAATGTTGTTGTTTGCTCGGACAGCAAGTCTTTTAAGCTTTAGGGCTTTCGGATTCAAAGGTATCCCAGCGCGTGTGAATGTTTGTCTCACTTGCGCGTGTGAATGTCTGTCTCACTGCGCGTGTGAATGTATGTCTCACTTGCGCATGTGAATGCGGAAAATAATGTATCAAGTTCTATTTTCAAGGGATGTTAAAACATTAGATTGAAATAATTCACCTCTGGTCTGAATATCTGCAAATCTTTTGAAATAAATGTATTTTTCATGGCTGCAAGCTGTCTTCTTGGAGACTGTACAGTCTCAGTGTCTGTCTCATTGATCGTTATAAATACTACTAAATATGGGGAAAAGGTTGGAAGGGGGGGGGGGGGGAAATAGACACAGATCTTTAATTAAAGCAATGGCGACCTGGGTAGCGTAATAAAACAACCTATTCTACAAAAGTATAATTTAAAAGATGCTTCATTTCCATTGGTTTCATCACCTAGCTATTTAGGGAAAATATGCAGTCAAAATAGATGTTTATCATCTAGTTAGGTAGGGGAATAAGAAGTTAAAATAGATAGGTTTATCAACTAGGATTAAAAGGGAAATATGCGGTCAAAATAGATGTTTATCATCTAGTGTTGTGTACAGGATCTTGTTGGTCCCCTAATTTATCTCCTTCGTTAAAACTTCATAATATGTCCGCATTATTTAAGATCAACATCCCAACTGCCTCTTGAACACCACGCACCTAATTACACTTGGGGAAACACTCGCTAATACACAAAAGCGAACACTTCAAATATCCCAATCAGTAATAGGAACAGTGTATTCTTAAAAACGAAATAATATAAGTTTAATCAATGAAATCTATAAAAAGGAATGATAACAAAATAACAAAGTCCAGACAAATAGTATAGTCACCAACGGCCCAACTTTTACACTTGTCCACGATCCACTTAACTCCCTTCTCCACTGCCCCTACAACCACCTTCACCCCTAATCCCTGATCTCTTCAAACAATACAGCCATGCTCCACTGGTCATACTGGTCACTCCGGTCACTCTCCATTCACTACTTTGATCTTCCAACCTTTCACGATCAAACTCACGCCATGCCATTCAAACACGCTAACTGACCAAACACAGCTCTCACACCCACATATAATATTCTAACAGCAGATATTGTGCTGCGCAACTCACAAACCAATACACAACACTAGTTAGGTAGGGGAATAAGAAGCTAAAATAGATAGTTTTATCAACTAGGTTTATAAGGGAAATATGCTGTCAAAATATATGTTTATCAACAAGTTTGGTAGGGAAATATGTAGTAACAATGTAAATCATCATAATTTAACAGTGAAAATATTTGATCAGAAAAGCGATTTATTATTTACTTAGATGAATGTGTGTGTGGTATATATACATATATGGTTTTCAACAAAACTGAAAGAATGACAAACAAATACCGGTATGCTGACACACAGATAGGTTTAATAAATCAGGTATACATAAAGATATAATATATATTTATGAACATATGGATATAAATTAGAGAGATAGAATTATAAATAGAAATGATTGATAGATCGATGTAGAATTAAGAAATATAATTGATACAAGTGCCAAAGTTGTAAAACTTTATAATTAGATCATTTTTTACCTGAAATATTAGGCATCAATAATAGACATTAATAATCAGGCAAATATAAAATGTACTAACAATTTTTAGGAAAGTAAACTCACCTCCATATGGATTATTTTGACAAGTTCTGATAAGTATGTTTGGATTATGGAGCTGATATCCACTGCTAGCTGACGTGTTTTGAAATCCAAATTTCTGTCTTTTTAAACAACTTCATGTTCGGATCTGCTAGTCCTTCCATTTGAACACTAGGCGAATAACCAACAATTTTTAAAATCTTCTCCAAGGAAAGAAGTGCACTTCTAAAGAGTCTTACAAAAGTCTGTTATCATAATAAAAAGCCTAAATGTCTTTCATGGCTATACCGTATTACCTACGTTATTTCATTAACACAACAATGCTCAAACTCCGGCCATTTTTTAAAGAAAAGACACACAAACAAATACGGAAATTAATACATTAGAATTAATTATAATATTTGAACACTATAAATATAACTATGAAACTGCGATTTTATCCCAGCAGTACTCTCCACAAAGAATGAAATTTTAATATCCAAAACATACAATAGAAATAAACAAAACCAAAAACAATCATAGAAAGAATATCACAGCAAGCCAGCCATTTTGAATTAATACACGCGAACAACTAGCCTTAAACGGTGTACATGTATCGCAACACACCATTGGCTACACTCGATCAAAATCAAGAACTACTTACAGTGTTGCCAGATTGGCGGTGTTCTTCGGGCGTCGACGGACGTTTTGGAAACTTAAAGCCTATTCTAAATGTTTAAACAAACTAAGACTGACACATACAATACACAATTATTTGTAAAGTTTGTCATTTAAAATAATGTGGTGTGTTTTCATTAGGTTATTTATTGGATTTCGGCAGTTTTTGCAACAACAACAACAAAAAAAATCTGGTTCCTATCCTCCTGTACTCATGGATGTGTCTGTCTCAAACTTACACCTCCTCTATCCGCGAAGTAGCTCAATCAACAGTGGGAAGACAATTTAGGTCAAACCACCTAGAGACGTATTTAACGACGGGCGCACTGGTCGCGCGCCAGGGGCCCCGACTGTTGGAGGCAGGGCCGGTTTAAGGTCATCGTAGGCCCTAGGCACTTTCAAAGTCGTAGGCCCACCCCGATTTCATTTTTAATATTTTTTCAGCAATGGACTTGTTTTCACTGTATGTTCTGGCTTTAGTAGGCCCTTGAAAAGTCCGTAGGCCCTAGGCACAGTGCCTACTGTGCCTATAGGATAAAGCGGCCCTGGTTGGAGGGCCCCACTGAATCCTAATTTTACACTTGTAAATTTATTTACCATGTTTTTTTTTCTTTAAAAAGTGACCCAATATTTTCGGCTGCGCCCTGGGCCCATTGTAATTTAAATCCGCTTCTGGTCAAACCACACAATGCTTGATTTAAACAACCCTTGCATCAACTGTTACAATAGTATGGCAATGCTCATATTTGATTAACCACGCGATTTAAATGTTGCCTTGACACAGTTGAGTTGTAGAATGTAGCGACATTTGCATACAATGGAATGACAGTTGCCGCATTATGAAATGGTTTCTTAAATCAGCAGCTGGGTTTGTAGCGATCTTTCTCTCTCTCTTTCTCTCTCTCCTTAATTTCTCTCTCACTCTATCCAATTTCTCTCTCCCTCTATCCAATATCTCTCTCACTCTCCCCAATATCTCTCTCGAATATCTTTCACAGTATCTTCAATATCTGTCTCTCTCTCTCTCCTTAATTTCTCTCACTCTATCCAATATCGCTCTCACTCTATACAATATCTCCAATATCTTTCAAAGTATCTCAATATTTCTGTCTCTCTTTCCACTCACTCTCTCTCTCTCTCTCCCTCTCTCTCTCTCTCTTTCTCTCCTCAATTTCTCTCTCACTCTCTCCAATATCTCTCTCCAATACCTCACAGTAACTTCAATATCTCTGTCTCTCTTTCCTATCTTACCCCCCTCTCTCTCCTTAATTCTTTCTATGTCACTTTATAACACTTCATCGTCTCTATTCATGTTCTGCTCCGATTTTCACATCATTTCAACAGAAGTTCTGTTATTCATGCCCTTTCCAAACCTCCATATGCAAATAGTACCATCGAAGCCATGGACTATAGCAGGGGTCGGCAACCTTTTGATACGAAAGAGCCAAAAGTTATAATTTACAATTTTCTCAGGTTTTTAAAGAGCCACTAAAATTATTGTTCCAATATTATGTTTTTTTATTAGGCCGCAATTTGACATCGAAAGAGTCGCAGGTTGCCGACCCCTGGACTATAGTATGGCACTTCTAATGAAGCGTCCCTTCCCCCCCCCCCCAACCCTTCTTGAGTACCATCGTAGTCATGGTTTATCAACGCATTACTTATAGTCCTCCTTCCCTCAAGTACATGCGTAATATATAGTCCAGTGGTCCCCCCAACCCCTCCCCGGTCCGCAGATCGGTGCCGGTACCGTGGATCAAAAGGTACTGGGCCGCCCAAGAAACATTCAATTATTTTCCTTTTTTACTTATTGTGGTGACTTTCTCTCGGTGCGACTTTCCATGGATAATAGAGAGCTGAGCGGCCGTGAGCGGCAGTGACGTTGTAAATCAAAACAATCAAAAATATCAATAATCAACGTTCCTCTCCTCCCCCGTCCCCCCGCCCAGCGGGCCGTGGTGACAGGATTAAATGTCGACCGGTCCGTGGTGAAATTATTAAACGCTGACCGGTCGGCGGCGGGAAAAAAAGTTGGCGACCACTGAGGTAGACGATACGTAAAGAAAGCATTGAACAAAGGAAAGTGCAAGAGGATCCATGCTTTTATGTTGGATAAATAGCACAGGCTGCAGAAAAGTACCCATGAGAATTGTTTGAGGGGATATAAAACAATACACGATAAAAACAGAGTTTTTTAAACTAACCGTTTTCATATATATATATATATATATATATATATATATATATATATATATATATATATATATATTTGCAATAAATTTTAATCGAACCTGTTAAATTAAGTAAACTTTAATGCAAGGGAAATAGTCCATTTAAAACTCGTCTTACTTAAACACGATTATACCCCTTGATCGGCATAATGAGATTAATTATTATTTTTTTACTTTTATTTGTTAAAAAAATAATAGTAATAATCAATTGCAAAATTAATTATTCATTCATGCATTTTCATGGAGTGATAACATGCGTGCAAAATTTCAAGAAAATCCTTCACTAAAAAGTACCTCAAAAAAACCTATTACGAAATATTTCCCAAATACGTTAATATATTCACATATTTTTTTTGACTGGAGAACAAGTTAAGAAAAAAAAACGGATTTTTAGTGAAATGCTGAAAACAGTCGCCATTCTATGTTATTTTTCTCTCTTTTAATTATATAAACACTGTATTATTTTTACACATTTTTAAAAACTATCATTTCTAAGTCACAAGTCAAGTTAAACAGAACAAATCATTATTAGATACTATTTTTTTTATTTGTTACAAGTATTGGAGCACATTCTAATTTACATACTAAAAAGGAAAAAAAATATTTTTTTTTTGGGGTTATGAAAGTGGTCAGTAAATTTTCATTCAGATCAGCGATAACAAATGGATAATCCACCTGTAGAATTTATCTGTATCCCCGGCTGTAATAATACTGGGCCCTGGCATACACGTCGTTGCTGTAGTCCCCGTCCGTTGTACCGACGTCCAGGTAGTCCACACCGTTTAAGTTCACATCGCCGTATGTGTTGTACGCGGAACAACCACCTGTAATAAAATAATAAAAAAAAAAACACAATTGTAAACAATGTAGGCTGCTGCCAGAGCAATGGCGTACCTAGGGGGGGGGGCGGTGGGTGCGGTCCGCACAGGGCGATGCTTTTTATTACTTTTTAGGGGGGGGGCCGGCAAAAATGTATAGATTAAATTGAAATACCTAAATGAGAGGGCGGCAAAATCGTCTTCCGCCCTGGGCGGCCGATACCCACGCTACGCCGCTGTGCCAGAGCCATGGTTAGTTATTTTGTCGCTGTGTGCGAATTATAGTTTTTGGCGCCGTGTGCAATATCAATCTTTTTGCACCCTGTGCGTGCTACAGCTTTTGGTTCCCCGTGCGTGTTACAGCTTTTGATAGATAGATAGATAGATAGATAGATAGATAGATAGATAGATAGATAGATAGATAGATAGATAGATAGATAGATAGATAGATAGATAGATAGATAGATGAATTAGATAAATAGATGAATTAGATAAATAGATGAATTAGATAGATAGATAGATGAATTAGATAAATAGATGAATTAGATAAATAGATGAATTAGATAGATAGATAGATAGATAGATAGATAGATAGATAGATAGATAGATAGATAGATAGATAGATAGATAGATAGATAGATAGATAGATAGATAGATAGATAGATAGATAGATAGATAGATAGATAGATAGATAGATAGATAGATAGATAGATAGATAGATAGATAGATAGATAGATAGATAGATAGATAGATAGATAGATAGATAGATAGATAGATAGATAGATAGATAGATAGATAGATAGATAGATAGATAGATAGATAGATAGATAGATAGATAGATAGATAGATAGATAGATAAACCTCTAACCTTGTAATTGTCGAACAGGTGACCATGTCGGTCTCTTTTTAACAACCTAAAATAAAAAAAAATGTAAAAGATTCCAATTTAATGACGTTGCATATAAATGGATTCATTAGACACACACACACAATATCTGGCCATGTTTTTGTCCCCCATTTTTTTTTCATAATTATATGATAAAATATATCGCTTTAAATAGTTTAAATTAGTGTTGTTTTAGTCCCAGGTCATATTTTAGTTTCAGTTTTTATTTCGTTTTTTCTGTAATAATTTTAGTTTGCGTCTAGTTTTAGTCTTCCTTCTAATTTTAGTTTTAGTTTTAGTTCTCGTTGACGAAAAGTCAACATTTTCGTTAACGAAGGATTTAGTTTTAGTTTTCGTGAACGAAAGCAACACTATATTTTAGTTTCAGTTTTTATTTCGTTTTTCCTGTAATAATTTAAGTTTTCGTCTAGTTTTAGTCTTGCTGCTAATTTTAGTTTTAGTTTTAGTTCTCGTTGACGAAAAGTCAACATTTTCGTCAACGAAGGTTTTAGTTTTAGTTTTCGTCAACGAAAACAACACTAGTTTAAATCAGAGTTAAATATTAACCTCTTTGCTGGTGCACTGGCAATTGTTGATATCAATTATCATCAATTAAACTCAGTGTCAGATTATTAAATACTCTTGATGCGCCATCCAATCTTGGTGCGCAAATTTACCGCTAGTATGAAACGGAACCGAATGTCTCCTCGATCCTTCAGTTGTTTTCTTTCTGACGTCGTATATTATTACTAGGTTTACAAAGCTGAAGTCAAATTTAAAACATTGTAGAATGCAGAGCCGGTCGTACGGAAAAACGGGTCCCCATTTCACGGATGCCTGCAAGGCCCATCTTATAGCCTGTGACAAGAGCCATGACTGAAAGTGATATGTTAAATGTAAATTGCCGGGGGCCCCTACCAGAGTAATCGGTCAAATCGGCCCCTAGTCCGGCCCTGATAGAATGGATACAGTGATAGAACAAAAACATTGCTGGATCATCTCCGGAGATTCTGATTCTGTAGAGCAAAAAAGGTGCGCGCACAGCCTCATCAGCCGGCACGCGAATTAAATTTAATTTCCTTTAATTATAATTGGAGTTGTGGAATTTTCGCTATGAATAAGTGTTTCCTTGGTTTAATTTTTGGGGCAAGCGGCCACAAAAAGGTTCGCTACCACTGCTAAAGAGTGTGCTTTCTTTTTTTTTAAAATTATTGTTCTAGTAAACAAACATCGACAAATCTCAATTCATTCATAATTTAAAGGACTCTTTCCAAACAGCTCTTCATTTTGTGTTTTATCATGTTCAACATGACGTATTTAATAAAAAAAAAAAGAGGGACGTGAGTGAGTACCTGCCAGTCAGCACATGGTCAGCCCCGTAGCCAAGGGGGGGGGGCACTGGGGGGGTCGTACCCCCCCCACCGTTAGGTATGGAGTGCCCCCCCCCCACCCCGCTTAAAAAAGAAGAAAAAGAGGAAAAAATAAAGAAAGCGTAAAGGTGCCCCCCCTGCTGTGTATTGGTGCCTCCCCCCCCCCAGCTTACTTTGACCTGGCTACGGGCCTGCACATGGTTAACTTACTGCTATACACATTGTGTTATAGTACAATATATCGTACAGACAACTAACCAAAAAATAAAAAATGTTGCCTAAACCGGTACACTTATGATTACATTGTTTACAGATTGTAAGCAGAATCGTTCTTATCAGGGCTGGGGAGTCGGTGTCTTTGTCGGAAAATATTTTGGCCGACACCCCACCCTTGGATCTTATGGGTTAGGTAAAAAAACAAACAAAGCGGCATAACGGCGGAGTGGTCAGATTGAGTTTCGGGGGGGTGGGGGGCGGCAAGTTTTATAAGGATTATTTAGTAACCAGTCCAGAGGGGTACTTAGAGTTGGGGGGATGTGAGTCCAAATTCGAAAATCCCCCCCCCGGGCCCCCAACTTGAGTACTGTTAAGTACATTATCACATGTCATGGTGTCGAATGTCAAAATGCAGGGGCACCCGAAGAGGCCAAGCCCGCCCCCCCTCTCCGGGCCCCCCAAATCCCTAGGTTCGGCACTGAACCAGTCATTGCAAGCGGCGGCCTTGATAACGTTCTCCAACCAGAGATGGAACCCGAGGTTTCTCGGCTGATAGTTGAGCGCTGCAGCGAACAACCACCTTACATCTCACTGAATTTACTGTACAGCAGTTATCTGAAATGGGTTGAATGTTTTAAGCCTTTATTATTATTATTATTATTATTATGTGTTTCACTCCATACCTGTCAAGGTCGCAGGGTAATCTTGCTACTATAGGCCTACAGGTACGGTGTTTGAGTAACACCCCCCTCTCCTCTCCTACCCTCAAACCGGCTGTCAGAAATGGATGCGGTGGTTTCTTTGATTTTATCTAATTCATACACAAGACACTGTTCCACAAACAATTCCAACAAAACGCGGAAGTCAATTTGGGTTAAAACAATCAATACCACTTTAATTACAGAAACAATCAACAATAGTTATATCATGTTATAGCTTCAATACAGAATACCTCCTCCTAGCTCCTTCCTGATTCTACACCTTTCCCAAACTCAAATAAAACAAGGGTGTCAAAAACAATGATCTCTTTCTTTTCCTCGTCAACCGTCTCTGTCTCGTCCCTTTTCACTTCCGTTCAATAACCCATTCATTAGGTGCGTCACCATAGTACAGGGAATTCCCTCTAACATATACATTGATACAATAATTTAATTGTCTGTCTATATAACTATCTTTCAATCTATATGTCTGTCTATCTAACAATGTGTCTGTCTATTTATTTATGTCTGTCTACGTCCTTACACCGGCCAACATACATTCTGGTTAATTAATCCCCTACCAAGCCGCCAGGACGGCGAGGAGTTCCTGGTCCCTTGCCATAGGTGAGAGATTGGCCAGGTGAGCAAGCAGCCTCCTCTTCTACCAACGTCGGATTAAAAGATTGTACCCGCCTGTCGTCCAGTCAGCCCGGTAGCGTGAAAATTCTACAGCAGGGGCCAGACATTCTACAGCAAGGGCCAGGCAACAGCAGGGGGGGGGGCAGGTAATACATTTTACTAAGTAGAGCAAATAAGCAGAGGGGGCCAGACAAAACGCAGGGGCCCGCCCCCCCCCGCACGCTACGGGCCTGCGTCCTGTCCAACACTAGAATTATTTTTATTATTATTTTTTAAATCGGTACAAAAGTGTATTTGAAATATAAAATTCCCAATGATTTTTACTTCGTGCCTCCCCTCCCCGTCCCCCCCCCCTCCAATCCCTCCCCAACCCCTTGTCATGCCTGCAGTGATGGGGGCAAAAAGAAAACAAAAAAAAAAAAGATATTTCCCCATTTGGTAACGATGGATGCATCTATACATTTCTATATATATATATATATATATATATATATATATATATATATATATATATATATATATATATATATATTTATTTTGTTAATTCTAACTCAGTGTTTCTCAGCCGTGTATGCATATACGGATGAAAGAAGATTGGAACTGACCTGCCTGATGTACGGGACCAAGGCTCTACCTGTCATCATGTCAATATGAGCACAGCTGTTCCAAGGGGCTGAGGTACAGGGTAGTCCAGACCTTTTGAGATCACACTGTAAGAAACACAATATTAACCACGTATTATGTTGGGAGAAAAATTAAAATACCGGAAATGTGTTAGAATTTCAATCTTCCTAGCGAAATGTGTTAGAATTTCAATCTTCCTTACCGAAATATAGTCTATTTGCGAACGTGGTAAAGTAAGTTCTATTAGTCATGTTAGGGCTGGGCTATCAGGGTATGAAGTATAGATTGAAACACCTGGAAAATGTGCCAAACCCTTTTGGCATCAGATTGAATAGAATAGAATAATGGAAGGGTTCCCTTTGGTTGTGCGTCTGTTTGTGATAGATAGATAGATAGATAGATAGATAGATAGATAGATAGATAGATAGATAGATAGATAGATAGATAGATAGATAGATAGATAGATAGATAGATAGATAGATAGATAGATAGATAGATAGATAGATAGATAGACAGGGTGAGTGAGATTGAGTGAGAGTGCGAGAGAGAGAGAGAGAGAGAGAGGGACAGACATACAGAGAGAGACAGAGGGAGAGAGATAGAGAGACAGACATAGAGAGATAGAGAGAGATAGAGGGAGAGAGAGAGACAGACAGAGAGAGAGGGAGACAAACAGAGAGAGAGAGAGAGACAGACAGAGAGATACAGACAGAGAGAGACACAGAGAGAGAGAGAGACATAGAGAGAGAGACACAGAGAGAGAGACAGAGAGAGAGACAGACAAAGAGAGAGAGACAGACAGAGAGAGACAGAGAGAGAGAGAGACAGAGAGAGACAGACAGAGAGAGAGGGAGACAGAGAGAGTATAAAAAAAACAACAGAGAAAAGTCTCATCCTAATTCCCCTTCTATACCGAGACCCACACACAAATATTCCCTACTGACGTCATTACTAGAAGGGCTAATTCCCCTTCTATACCGAGACCCACACACAAATATTTCCTACTGATGTCATTACTAGAAGGGCTAATTCCCCTTCTATACCGAGACCCACACACACATATTTCCTACTGATGTCATTACTAGAAGGGATAATCGACCTGCATGATCCCGTAAGCCTGCCCGCCACGTCCGTATCCTTTTGTCGCCTCAATCAGGTACCCACTTCTGGACTCTCGACTGGCTATGGCTGCAAGCAGTGACGTCTGGAGACCTGCAGACGTAAACAAACTTCGAAACAAATCACACAACTTAGACAGACATATTATATATGTATAAGTAGACCAACAGAAAAACACACGCACCATGACGACTAAGTAAATAGACAGACATATTGCATGCAGTACACAAGTTATGGATACGTGCAGTGCCTCCGAGAGGGGGGGGGCAAATGCCCAGGGGCCCGCGATTTTAGGGGCCCCGGACTGAGCTGGCCAATCAACTTTTGAAAATATTATTATCAGCGCGGGGGGACCCGTGACAGCCCTGCCCAGGGTACCGAAATTTCTATCTAACTCATCTATCTATCTACCTATCTAATTCATCTATCTATTTACCTATCTATCTATCTATCTATCTATCTATCTATCTATCTATCTATCTATCTATCTATCTATCTATCTATCTATCTATCTATCTATCTATCTATCTATCAAAAGCTGTAACAACACGCACGGGGAACCAAAAGCTGTAGCACGCACAGGGTGCAAAAAGATTGATATTGCACAAGGCGCCAAAAACTATAGTTCGCACACGGCGACAAAATAACTAACCACTGCTCTGGCAGCAGCCTACATTGTTTACAATTTTTTTTATATGTATATATGTGTGTGTGTGTATAGTTAGATAGATAGATAGATAGATAGATAGATAGATAGATAGATAGATAGATAGATAGATAGATAGAGATAGATAGATAGATAGATAGATAGATAGATAGATAGATAGATAGATAGATAGATAGATAGATAGATAGATAGATAGATAGATAGATAGATAGATAGATAGATAGATAGATAGATAGATAGATAGATAGATAGATAGATAGATAGATAGATAGATAGATAGATAACTTAAGGAAGAGTCTAAGAGTCCCATATGTAAACAAAAAATGTTTGTTACAAGTATATTTATTATGTTCATGTAATGCCCATTCGCTATTTTTTAAAGATAAGATATGTTAAAATAACAACAACTGAGAATACGAGTTATATAATATTTCCAGTGTAGGCTAATCCGTTACATAATAATACTATAATTCTTACCCTTTATGCACTGAACTGTGGTGATGGCAAGTCGCTAAACAACCGCCATGTCCCTGCATTAAATACTTCACGAAATGAAAAGAGATTTTTTATATCAATATCGATATTACCACTGTCGCAGCCTAGAGGTAGTTAGTCTCTGTAATCTTTCTTCTTTGACATCTTACATCTACTTAATGTCAAGTTACATTGTGTGTTTGTTTACAAAATGATGTATCGATATTTAGCCTAACCCGATGTTATTTTGGCATATTATGTCTGCTTAATGTCAAGTTACATCGTGTGTTTGGATACAAAACAATGTATCGATATTTAGCGTAACCCCACTGCAAAAAATGTTGTGATGAATTTGTCCCCCCTTTTAAACCCATAGCATGGCCATACACAATGTATTGATTTTAGAAACTTTATTTGAAGTTCAGGATGCCCCTGATACTTTGATGTGTTTAAAACGTATTCATCAGCAAAAAATCATTTTTTTAATTGTTTTTTTTTTAGTAAAATAGTTTTTAGGTCACGATGAACCTCAATGAACCAATCAATTTGGTCCCCTTTTTGACTAGTTCGTTCTTGATTTTTTTTTCGGGTCTTATTTTCCACCATCAAATGTTACGGTGAAAGCTTTTTTGGAACTTCCCCGCCATCTGCATCATAGCTGTGGATACAATATACCGCTAGCAGACGAGAGAAACCACAGGAACTAACTTCCATAAGATCATAACCCGAATCTTTAGCGAGCCTTCGTGGCTCTCATCCAAGCCACCACTGATATATATATATATATATGGTGTTGGAAATAATAAAAATCTGAATACCATAAATACTACATTATATTGAGATATATTTAAATATGTTGCAATTTTTTTTACTATCGCGCACCCTTTAATATTCTCAATATCACAAAGGTGATAAAACCTAATCTGATATTCATTATCGCTTAAAATTACCATTGGGCTCTGTTGGGGGCTTTCACCTTTTTAGTTCTGTTAAGTTTGAGAGTCCTGTGGCCCGAGGCAGGGTGCCGACTACATCGTTCACGCTTCCTCGGCTAATGTCAGTTACACAATTCAGCTGGGTGGACATGGGAACTTTCTCCAGGGCCTAAACCCCAGTAAGGATAAGATGTTCAACTTTTATATTATATATCAATCTCTGCGGGACCGTTTTTTGTAGAGCCTTGTTTCATCCCCAACAAAACCGATAGTGCAATAGACATGGAGGCACAACGGGATACATGGAGGCGTGTGTGTGTGTGTGTGTATATAATGTCCCGATAGGGATGGGATGAAATCTCTTAGATCCTATAAACCACTAACGGGACGCTTTTTTGCAGTGCCCTTTTTTTCATCCCCACCATATCCGAATGTGCAATGTCGATGAAGGTACCACGGGAGACATAGCCATGACCTGAAATATCCATTGGCCCTCACCATGGATCGAACCAGGGACTTTCAGCACGTCCCTTGCTTCTCACCGGAGATCAAACCCGGGGGGGGGGGGGGGAGAGACCATCGGGTCGATGACAGTTGAGCCTATACCGCACGATCATCTTTTTACCCACCCAACCCATCCTCAAAAACACGACCCAGCCAATCCTCGGTCATCTTGAATAGGCGGTGGCTGTGATCCGTCACAGTCTGATATTTGAGGTCAATGGATGACGCAGCGCTCGCTGTATGTAAACAAAAACAAAATCTAATGAAAGTTTTAAAATAAGAAAGTAATATCTTTTTTTTTTTCTCATAAGATGGTGTGCTTTATTTTGTTTTTTTGAAATTCTTTTATTTAATCAATGTTGTTACATATAAGACCTACTGCTTCGGGGCGATTAACACACGTGTGCGGCTAGCTAACTTTATGAATATAAGATAGATCTTTAGCTAACTTGTCAACAACTAGGTTTTGATTAGCTAACTTATGAATGTCTAGTCTATAAACTGCTACCTTATATACTGAACAATAGCCAACGTCTCAGACAAAAGATTTAGCTTGGAGTTAATTTACTAATTCCTTGAAGTAGGACCGGACTTAGGCCGATTTGACCGATTGCACCAAATTGGGTCTCGCGCTTGACAGTGGGGGCGGGGGGGGGGGGTTACCTAACCCAATTTAGATTTAGCAATTGTCAGGGATGGCTATGGTTGGTTTCAGGAACGGCGATGGTGTTCTTTTATCTTCTTTATATTTAATTACTTTCTTTCCTTTTCTTTCTTTACACACAACTAATGCAAATTCACAAACTCCGTTTTATTAATTAAAATCACTTTATTGAATGATCTAAAGCACTTATATCCAAGAGTGAACATCAAATATTAAATCAATTCTACACAATAAATTACTACATCAATTGTCGTTCCGTCCTACTTATCCCTTCGTTTCTTCCTAATTCGACTACCTTCTTCAAACTTAACAAAAACTACACTGACCCCCCCCCCTCTCTTTCTGTCGTGACCTGTATTTCTCCGCGTCCCTACAACTGACCAACGCTGTCCCTTTCGCCCCGCCTTTGTCTTCCCACCTGTCTAATTACGTAACACCTAACTCTACACGCTGCTGCTATTAATCATCAGTCCTGACCTATTTTCACTGTCCGTGCAATTCGTTTGTCTACTTAATTATCTGTCTATCAATCTATCACTCAATCTATCTGTCTATCTATCTAACAATATGACTGTCTATCTATCTATGTCTATCTATCTATTTTCACTGTCCTTACAGCAATAATATTCGTTATTGTAAAAAAAAAAAAAAATTTGATGAAAGGCCTCGCAATCATCCGTTAAATTGGGCCCCGCAATCCGTGAGGCCGGCCCCTGAATTGAAGTTATGGTTCAATGACATGTCGATATCTCTTACTATTCCACTAATTATTTTAGTTATCGGCTACAAAAGTCACGAGTTGACAGGAGTCGAGCTTCCAGGCTGTGGTTGCGGTTGGAACTGTCACAGTTGCCTCGCTGCTCGGTGCTGATGTCGCTGGCTGTTGTCCAGTGGCGTAGACGTCCAGAGGGGGCTGGTTGGTGACTGCCGACACCAAGATGCTCTGATTGCCAGTGGATGGAGTGGTGTAATTGAAGCTGTACGTAATGGGGTCCGGTGTTGTAGTAGAGCTGGTATTTAAGTTGCTGACTGCTGTCACATCTGAAGAAAGGAAAAAAACAACTTATCAGTTTATGTATTTCATCTACCAAGATAGATCGATAGATAGATTGATATACCGATATACAGATAGACTGATAGATCGATCGATAGATAGATAGATCAATCGATAGATAGATAGATAGATAGATAGATAGATAGATAGATCGATAGATAGATCGATATACCGATATACAGATAGACAGACTGATAGATCGATCGATAGATAGACTAATAGATCAATCGATAGATAGATAGATAGACAGATAGACTGATAGATCGATCGATATATTGAAGATAAATCGATAAATCGATCGATCTATCGATAGATAGATATATAGATAGACTGATAGATCGATAGATAGATACTTAACATGCATAACAATATATGTCAGTCCGCTTATCCGTGCGTCCGTCTGTCTGTCTACTTATATATCTGTCCAGGGGCGGATCTAGACAACTTTGATGGGGGGGGGGCAAAACTTTGACCCGGGGGGGGGCGCAAAACTGTTTTCATTGATTAAAATTGGTCTTAGAACAAAAATATTTCGATAATTTAATGATGTCTTACCTAAACTTGCGGTAACGGGGGGGGGCATGGCTGGGGGGTTTTCAGACATATAACATAATAATATAATAATATAAACCATTGTGTAAAACTCTTCTCTTACCTGTAATTGTCCTGAACTTGAAGCCCGTGCACTTGGTGGTCCCGTCTCCAATCACAAACATCGCAAGTCTGCATGTGTCGTGGCGTTTGCACAGCATTGCGCACCACAGCCTCGTCCCAGCTTCAAACACCGCCGACAGCGGCTCGTAAACGGCTGCCACCTCAGCGATGCTGCCGCTGCAACCTGTGACCTTACCCCTGTGGCCCTTGACCTCTCGCTGTTGAGTGTGTTGACAAAGTACAACCCACATCCCCAAAGATAAAGTCAATTTTCCAAACAGCGCCATGTATTATACTTTAATACAAAAATTCGTTGGTTTGTTAAGGACAAAAAGTCAAATTTTCCTTTATAGCCTAATTGTCATTACAAATAGGAAATAATACTGAAGACTAAAATTTCTAACATACGAGTGAATGAGAGAATTATGAAATATAAAGTTTTTGCAAATAATATTAATTCATTATATTTATCTGTTAAGATTAAGCGACACTTTGCAAATTAATAAATCTAGAAATTTTCTTACATTTATTATTAAAATACTGTAACTGTTTATAAGCAAGACCTACAATATATATCATTTGAAATTATTCAAGTTGAAATTCACATTTAATCAACATCAAATCATGAAGCAAAGATAAATACTCCATTCTAACAGTCCAAAATTTATATATATATCTATATATATATATATATATATATATATATAATTTAGAAAGATATTTTCACTTTAAATAAATATTTAAGTGAGAACCTTTACAATTATTTTTAAAAAAAAACGTTAATGTCTTAAACATAAAGACTGACAACACAAAGTTACATCGTTCTATTTCCCGGTATAATTCTGTGTTTGGAATTTTTTATCGTGACATCAAACAATACCACACCCTATTATAACGTTAAATGGTCACAATCTCGTATCTATAGTCACACTGGACAAATGTTTGCCATGGCTACTTGGGGCTTCTATTTGTCCAAACATAATATAAACGAAAAGTCGCTTTTTTTTAAACAGTCTTTATTAGCTTCAAACAATACACTCAAGTTTGAACATGCGCTGTAGCGGTTCTCAAAAAAAAAAAAATGGGTCTCGCGAGGTGTTTTTTGACTGGGTCACTATTAATATTTTAATAATTACTTCATCTAAAATCTATACAGTTAATTTTTTAGTTTTTTTTTTTCTTTTATTAGTTTTACCTTATTTGTAACGGTAGAGTTTCTTTGTGGGTAGCCAGAGCCGTCCCCAGGCGATTTGGCGCCGTAGGCAGTCATCTATTAGGACGCACGACCCTTCTTTTGAAAGTTTTTTTTTTTTCTAAAATTTGGCGCCCCTAGCAATTTGGCGCCCTAGGCAGCTGCCTATGTCGCCTATGCCCAGAGCCGGCCCTGTGGGTAGCTAACATCTTGAGAACCCTTGCGGCAGTTCAGCAGAATTGCTATAAATGCTGTCCCTCCTGTTATTAGTCTAATGGCTTTCACTCCAAAGATCTGAACAAACATTAACTTTCAGGTTGAGTAGTAACTACTGTTTGTCACGTAGACCGCTATACGATTACATTGAATCACACTCTCTATAATTTCTCTCACTCTCTCCTATTTAGCTCTTTCCAATATCTCTCTCACTCTTTCCAATCTCTCTCTCTCTCTCTCTCTCTTTCTCTCTCTCTCTCTCTCCAGCATCTGTCTTTCTCCAAACTCTCCCTCTCTTCAATATCTCTTACTAATATATCTCTCTCCCTCTCTCTCCAATCTCTCTCTTTCTCTCCAATATCTCTCTCTCTATCTCCAATTTTTCTCTCTCTCTCCAATCTCTCACTCTCTCCAATATCTCTTACTAATAGAGCTCTCTCTCCAATATCTCTCTCACTCTCTCCAATTTCTCTTACTAATATATCTCTATATCTCTCCATCTAATAGCACACTCACTTAGTATCGCTCTCTCTTCCCAGTATCTTTCTCACTCTCTCCAATATCTCTCTAACTCTCTCCAATATTTCTCTCACTCTCTCCTATTTCTCTTTCCAATATCTCTCTCACTCTCTCCAATATCTCTTACTAACATATCTCTATATCTCTCCATCTAATAGCACACTCACTTAGTATCGCTCTCTCTTCCCAGTATCTTTCTCACTCTCTCCAATATCTCTCTAACTCTCTCCAATATTTCTCTCACTCTCTCCTATTTCTCTTCCCAGTATCTCTCTCACTCTCTCCAATATTTCTCTCCTATTTCTCTCTTTCCAATATCTCTCTCACCCAATCGTTCAAACTTCCCCAACTAATGTCATGTACTTGAGGGGGTGGGGTCGGGGAGGGGACATCAGTCTCTCTGCAAGGGAGAGAGAGAGAGACGGAGAGAGTAATAAAGAGCTTTGTAAAGTACGCATACTTTTTTTGTGACCGTTTGACACACGAAATACAAAGTATGCAGAATGACCATAGTCAATTTCACCAAATTTTCCGATAACCATCATTACTGTTTAGACTAATACTGTCTATGCTGCACCATTTAATTGTTGTCTAACAGTTTCTGTAAATGGACATTTTTTTCAGGTCCTGCATATGATGGCCAAGCAATGGTACATGCGCTACAAGTCGCTCATACTTTGAAAGGTATTGGCGAGATTCTTAAATGAAGGTATGGTACATGCGCTATAAGTCGCTCAGACATTGATAGGGAGTGGCGAGATTCTTAAATGAAGGTATGGTACATGCGCTATAAGTCGCTCAGACATTGAAAGGGAGTGGCGAGATTCTTAAATGAAGGTACGCTACATGCGCTACAAGTCGCTCTGACTTTGAAAGGGAGTGGCGAGATTCTTAAATGAAGGTATGGTACATGCGCTATAAGTCGCTCAGACATTGAAAGGGAGTGGCGAGATTCTTAAATGAAGGTACGCTACATGCGCTACAAGTCGCTCTGACTTTGAAAGGGAGTGGCGAGATTCTTAAATGCAGGTATCAAACTTTTTGGTGCATCTTCCCTTTAGAATTGAGAACGAATCGGGGTCTGTGAAAGGCGGTCCAAATTTCACTGTTTCATTAAACGTACCTAAACTGTTCTACTAGAATACTTTTTTTTTTCTTAGAAGGGAAAAACAACAACAGCTGCTTAGACACCTAGCAGAGCTCTTTACTTTAAATTCTGGTATAAAAAAATATTTTTATTATACTCTTCAGGTAAATAGCATGGCCATTGCAAGTCAGCACCGGTGAAAGAAGAAACCATAAACAATCTATAGGAACTATAGGATCTTAGAGATTTCATCTCATCCTTACAGGGACTTCACATACACAACAGTAAAAAATAAAAAGGTCAAAATTGATAAACAAAAAGAAAGAAAGAATAAAAATCAATAAACTCTATACAAAAGTTTATTGGTATATATATTTTTTTATTATTAACATGTTAATTAATGAAAGCAAACTAGACTATGTACAACAGCCCATGACAAATCACACAGAGGTCACAGTATGTAAAAGTGACATTGGTAGATGAAGCGTAACAAATCCACATATATTGCCTTTTTTTTTTTAAGTATAAAAATTTAATAAATAAAACATGTACAGTGATACTTTGGAATTGGTTCGATACCAAATATAGATAAAGTTTAGAGCAAATAAATAAAAAATTCAATTATCAATGAAAAAAAAGTAATTAGAATTACATGAGATACTAATACTGTAAGGAGTTAAAAATTGTGCTTGAGCTCAATGCAAGATTACTAACAAAACAACCTTAATAAAGTACATGCTGAGCATTTACATTAGGAATATTATGAGCAAATTCAAAATCTTTTAACTCTATTTTTAATTTCAGTCAGATACCATGTTGTTTAAATGTTGTAGTGGTCAGATAGGTTATGGGAATATGTGGGAGCTTAGGGGAATATGTGGGAGCTTATGGGAATATGTCGGAGCTTATGGGAAGATGTGGGAGCTTATTTGTAAACATGTAGAGAAATCCATCCTTAAATACTGCATGACACGTTTATGTGGACATTGTTACATGCTGAAATTAATTCATGTTATGTTCACATTTTTGTACAATTTGAAATATAGTCAATTATATTACACATGATGACATTAAGCTCAATTAAAATGCTGACAGTGAAAACATCAAAATGTCATACAAATTTGAGAGCCACTTTGCTGATTATCCAGGAGTTTAAGATTCTGGTAAAAAAAAATATGTGTATTTTTCTAAAGTTAACATTTTAAAACAAAGAGAATTGGCTGAACACAGTAGACATTAATTTTTGGGAAAGCCTAAAGACTTTTACAACAGATTCCTCTTGTTTTTCATTGCAGGCATGACAAGCAAATTTACTTCAGTGACGTGCGCCACAAGGTTTAAATGAAAAAAAAAAAAAGGTCTTTAAATGTTGACGACGACAGCTCCAATATTAGCTACCTGTGCATCAGAAAATTTATGTTTGACCTCCTAGCAGTACCACGGTTACAATATTCAGAATGACTGGATGGCAAGCCATCTATTTTAAAGTGATAGAAAGTTTTCCCATATTTGCTGGTGGCTAAGTAGGCTTTATCCACTGGATCCTCTCAGTAATTTCACTTCATATGTCCTTTATGAATCACCTGTGACTGTTTGTGCAATGGGCTTTCTCATTTTTTTCTTGAACCCATTAGAGTGATCCACACCATTCTTTCTGAGACCAGGCATAAAGAAGGGGTGGCCATTATAATTTGGAAGCTCTGAAATAATTTTTTTTAAAAAAAAGGAAATTTAATATATTTGATGTAAGAAAATAAAACATACCATTATACCGATATTAAACAAATACAGTTAAAACTTGGTTCATGAACATTCGAGGTTGGAAATAATTATTCTAAACAACTTTTTTTTACTTGAGGAAGACCAGCTATGTTTTGAATTATGAATCCAAGTTGCAAAATATTCACCACCTCCCCACTATAATTATTCAGTGTATGTGCAATTCATTGAATGGATTATTAAATGAATTCAAGTACAATTATATGACTGCAGTAAAACAAGCAGTGGAAAATAAATAATTTTATGAACTGATTTAAAAAAACTATTTCCAAAATTACCAGGTTTTTTAATATTACAACATAAATCTTTTAGGAAAGAAAATGCCCAAAATTCAGCGGCCTTATAAAGATAAAATTATAGAATATGACGCTGTTAAACAAATTTAGACCACTGTGTAAAATGTTAGTAATACATGTATTTTTAGATTAAATTAATTTTGTTATAAATTATATTTTACAAAACGCTAACACACATTTTTATATAATAACATAAATGTAAAATCTAAACGTATTGAAATACAGTGGTGAAATAGCAAAATGTAAGAGAATCTTTAAAAATTATAGACCCCCCCCCCCCACCCTGCTTTGTCAATTTTGAAAAAAGATTTATATCAATTATGCCCAAGAAAGAAAATAAAGGTCAAACAAACAACACACTAGATTATTTCAGTGCACCAGGTTTTATAGAATAATGCCATGTTTGGAAAAAAATAATATACAAGCAATAATTCTATTGCTGCAAAGTAATCTAAAACACAATTTTGCTCTAAGGTAAAGAGTAAATTGTGGCAACAGCTTCATCTTGACACTTTACAAAATGATGAAAAATACAGGGAATGGCTGAATTTATACGTAAATAGCATGGAAAAAATTTAGTCTTTGGCAATTAGATTATTGTAAGTTCTAAAAGTGTGTGCAACTTCCAACAAAATTATTCCCATAATTCACAAATGCAAAGGAATGGAATAAAACAAAGCTGAATCCTAAAATTCACTGAAAATGTTGGCTATTTAAAAATTAATAAAAACTTTAATCTTTGGAGAGTTGAGGACTGGCGAATACACTACAGTAAGGATTTTTTTTAAAATGAGGGCAGCAGAGACGGAATTAGAAAAAAGACAATATTGATCAACTGAACCAAAGCTCTTATAACAATGTATCGTACTTTATCAAAAGAGCTAAATAAAAAAATTATATATACTTTTTATATTATTTATGATTGAAATAAATGTATTTTATTTTCAATCAGAAAAACAAGTTCTTAGCTTTAAAAAGTTTTTGGACTGCATCGCTTCTTTTTGTAACAACTCTGAGTCCTATAAATATTGGTTCTCACACAAAATTGAATCTTCTAGGGTACCCTTCTAAAGTCTTTAAAGTAGAATTACCAAGAGTTAAATAAATATTCTCTCTCCAAGCCATTTACAGTTATGCCAAATAAAATAGAATTCAACCTCTTTTTTCCTAAGGTGAGCAAAATTTAACCAACCTTTTTTTGGTTTTGTTTTTCAGGATTTCTTTTCATCTCTTCTTCATTTCGACCTGATGTAAATGAGCATGGGGTGTCTTCACCTCTTTCTCCCTCTCTGTACATTTTGTCAGGACTTCATCGTCTTTATACCTGGCCAATGGTTTGGAGGCCTTGTAAATCTGATCTTCCAGTTAAGTTGACCTGTTCTTTTGCTGCTTGATCCTGGGATATATACAAATAATATTAATTAGCAACCATATCCCCTCAAGGCCGCAATCATAAAATGGAAAAAGTATTCAGATAACATTATAGGATATGAAACTAAAAGTAAACATTAAATTATATAAAATTAAAGTATCAGGCATAATTATTCACAGTTAATTGAAATATCACTTGTCTTGTTTTTTATTTATTTAAATGCATTAATTTTTTTTTTTATTTGCCCCAAAGACTATTTTGTGTTGGTTTTAACTTGAAAAATTGATCAAAGTATTAAAAAAAAAACATTCTGAATCATTTTACTGATGTGGGCATCAGCAATTTGTGCATAAAGCTTTTAAAAAAGAATTAAAAAAAAAAAAAAATTGCCACTGACTATTCATACAGCATAAATGATGTTTACCAATCAGAATAGACAGAAATTAAATGTCAAAGTACTTTATAAAAGGGAAGAGTCCAAAAAATGTTTTAATTTTATTCACAAAAGGAATAGAAACAACTCTTGATATAGTGAATTAAACATCTCTTTCACTTACCATATTACCCAGACTTCATATTTCTTCTTCAGCTCTTCAGTTTTCTTTCTCCATACTTTTTAGCATTTTCTCCTCAGTATTGCTCCTCTGCCTAGTTTCATTATCTCTGACTACTGTTGCCACATTTCTCCCCAGTAATTTCTCAACTATCAGAAAGAGAAAAAAAAAACAATAAAACTATTGAACACATCATGACAAATGCAGTACTGGATGTTCAGTGCAGTTGCCATAAAGATTTATAATAAATGGTTGAATTGATGAGACAAAGCAATGATAACTCACATAATTTATCTTCTCAACAGAACAAGTGAAACTGAGACAAGAATTGATAATAAGTTATCTATATTAACTGTTGCTTCTCACTCACTGTGTAGAAAGAAATAACAGATTAAAAAAAAGATGACATGAAAAAAAAAACCTAGCTAGAAACATACCTTTCATAAATATTATTAATTAGAGATGATGTGTCTGACACTCAGTGCATATAATGAATGAAATGTAGCGAAGGAAAAGTATTAATTATGGACTATGAACCAATTTGTGGGACGGGTGGCCGAGTGGTGTAGATACTCGACTGCCAACCTGAGAGTCATGGGTTCGATCCTCGGTGAGGCCCTTGAAATTTTTCCTGGTGAAATTTGGTGCAAAGTCGTCCCACAAGTCCACCCAGCTTTAAATGGGTACCTAACTTTAAGTTGGGGAAGTAAAGGCGGCTGGGCGTTGTGCTAACCACACAATCCCTTCATATGCCGAGGTTATAGAAACAGTTAAATTCTACACTTCATCTGCCCCGATGGCCCGCTAGGGTTAAGGGAACTTTACTTTACTACTTTACTATAAACCAATTTAATTTTGATAACCACACAAAATTTACAATCATTTTTTTTAAATAAAAAACCAACATATTAATTTTAAATGAAAAAAAATTATAATTAAAGATTCTATAGTAACAAAAATAAGATATCTTACCTTTAAGTAATCCAGAAAATATTTACTTTCTTTTGCATACTTTTAAAACTTCATCAAGCATCAAATGAGCCGAAGACAAATCTGCCTTGGGAGTGATAAACTCTACCAAAATCTGAACCTTCATCTAGATCTTCCAGCATTCATCCACTCTCAGCCCCATCATCTTCAATTAACTTAATTCTGCAAAATATTTCAAGTGACTAATGAATACCTTTGTATACTAAGTTTAAAGTTTGCTTCATTGCAATCAACAGAAGATTCTGTTAATGAACCAAGTAGAAATAATCTTAATATGATTAAATTGAAGTTAAAATCAAGTTTCAATGCTAGTTTTATATTTGCAATTAACTCAGTCTTTAATGTTTTTTATGGGCATAGCACATGACTACAAGAATAGCGAAATATCATTTAAGTTCATAAGCGTTGATGTCATACCATCTGGCCATATTGTGAAAATTTATTTATTAGCTCCTGATATAGTCTCCATTATTTCTTCACTACACAGTGAGGTGAAACAATCAAGAGCAGTTGAATTAGGGCCCAGGTCTAACTAGAGGAAAAAACAAATATTTTGAGGTCCATGTAAAATGGTAATAGATTTCCTCAGCTGCTAGCTCAGTCAAAGTCCCAAGTTCAGGCTGTCTGTTGGTCAGCGGCAGACACTTGTTGAGCATTTATATTTTGTTTAGGTTGACCAAACTAATCTTGGTGGTGGGTCTACTAATGTTTTGCTCAGTATCACTTGTAACTGAGCTACATCACCCAGTGATTGATTGGACTGATCCAAATTAATTAAAAAAGCAAATAGTAACTCAGGTTTATTACCTTAACTACATCTATAATTTACATCTTCATCACTTTCATTACTCATATGAATAAACAAAAACCTAGCCTGTTCTACAGTGTTTAGTAAAAACTAATGATAGTAATATTGTAAATGTATGTACAAAACCATTAAAATAAAACAAAAAAAAAAAACGTAAAAGAAGTATTTTAAAAAATCATGCAGAATGAAGGTTTTGCATTTTAAAATCATTGGCATCAGCTGCTGACCAATAACAGAAATCTGTTTCAAATTTGAATGTCAACGCCACCAGGTTGCTGAACTGAATCAGTGAATGTGTTAACATCAGAAACTGACGATTATAAATGTAAGTTTTATATAAATCACAATTAAGTAAATTTAAAAAGAGATGAAGATTAAGTACTTAAAAAACACTAAGTTAAGTAACGTATAAAAAAATTACTAACCAAGTTAAAAAAAATTAGCAGAAAATTCGAATTTTTTTTTTTAAAATCATGCCGGTTTAACTTTCTTTTCTTTTTCTTATCGTCCTTTAATAAATCATCTTTCGATAAATAACCGCGTTTAAAATAGTTTGATTCACTTCCAGAAGCAATGCATGAATCGTTTGATACACACGTTTTTTTTTTTGTGTAGATTTGTAAACTAAATTCAACCACTGAAAGAAATCAACATACTGTTTTTTTTTTCTATTCTGTCGTCTGCTATCGAGTCTCACTGACTTACATAATTTGTAAAACATGATGATAGAGAATGCAAAGACGTAACATGTCAACAACTTTAATTCTTTAATCTGTAGTGGTCAAATGTGTCCCTTCGTTAAGTATTGTGTCTTCTAGAAATTCTTTTTTTTAATATATTAATTTATATAATTTAATTATTTTAGTTCACTTAAACTTTATAGACTGACTTTGGTGTGCGGCTTTTTTTTTTTTACTGAGACCAAAATTGCGACTCATATCGAATTCACGCTTCCCCTCTTTATGTTGTGTTAATTTTAATTCCATTGCAAAGGGTATTCAATTTTTCTATTCCATTTGTGTGAAACTTTAAAATCTTGTTCTATAATTCGAAATATCTATTTTTTTTTAAATCCTTGTTTTATTGATATTTATTTTTTGTACTCGTATTTTATATAGGCTAGTTTTTTTCTATCTCCCCCCCCCCCCCCCCCAGTTTATCCCGCTGTCCCACAACCCCATGAATTATACGTCTATTTCGTTGCACACACTCACCCAGAGGCGGAATTAGAGGAAACATCGGGCATAGAACAAAATTTAGGGCCCCTATATAAGAGAGACATAAATTGGTTACGCTTTGGGCTCTGTGGAGAGTTCCACGACTTTTCGACATCGACCTCGAACAATTCGACCATGTCAGCCAGTGGCGTAGCGAGCTTAACACGAGCCCGGGGTACAATACCTTTTTAGCACCCCCCCCCATTCGAAAAAAAAACATAATATTATATGTAAAACATACCATTTGGCGCCCCTTTGTGAGTAGCGCCCGGGGCATGATGCCCACCCCTCGCTACGCCACTGATGCCAACTGATTAAAATAATATTTGAATAACTATTTCTCTGCACCCACCAGCCTCGTAGCATGAAAATTCTACAGCAGGGGCCAGACAAAACGCGGGGGGGGGGGCGGCCTGGCACCCACCCTCCTCTTATAATTTGACATTATCTTCTTTCGGTAGACGCAAAAGGACGGGGGCTGCAGTTTACCCATGCCTGGCCCAGGATGTGGCCTAGTTTGCATCATCATAAAAAAACGGCTCTGTTTATTCAGGGGCGTCGCTAGGAGGTGAAAACCCGATTATATGTAAGGGCAGCCCCGTAGCGTGAAAATTCTACAGCAGAGGCCAGGCATTCTACAGCAGGGGTCATATGCAAATAGCAGAGGGGGGCCAGGAAATAAATGTTACTAAGTAGAGCAAACAATCAGAGGGGGGTCAGACAAAACGCAGGGTGTGGGTCGGCCCTCTGCCCCCCGCACGCTACGGACCTGTGTAAGGGGCGCCTTCGGATAGGTTAATGTGCTTGCTGTAAAATGACCTGGAGATTTGTGGACTGTTGTGACCAGATTCTGCACCCACCCCCACCCCCTCAGTAGGCGGAGATGGTCGGTGGGCCCAATGATGGCCAACGGCCGAACTGGTACATTATTAGACATTAACATGCTCAAAAAAAAAAAAAAAATCAACAACATAGTGACAATCGGACGAAAACCGCCTGTCTCGTGAATGACTTTTAACGGCTCCGACCATTGCCATCGTCTGATCTCCGTGGGCCAGTGCTCCGGCAAACCCCGTGGCACAGTGAGCGAATGTGGCGCACGGGAGGACGGATTCTTGAAGTACACACTTCGTTACCGTGTCAGAAGTATCCAAGTCATTCCCAAAAAGTGCCGTCATGGAGCGGAATGTCCTCACCGCGTCGTTGGTGTCTCCCCCTCCTCCTCCTCCTCCTCCTCATCCTCCCCCATATACCAAATTATGTCATTGCCGCTGAGGGCATAAGCCCCCCTAACGTGTTGATTAAAAATGTTGGACCAAAGAAGCGCAAAGCCAAAAGAAAAAATAAAAAGAAGAAATTAGCTCAAAGTAACTTACACAGTTGTTTTTTTTTTGGTCTTCGTTAACTTTTTAATCAAAACCTAATGTTTTGCGATACTTGGGCTTTTGTAGCTAGCGCATGACTTCATAAATAAAGTAAGCGAATTTTGAAAACAGTTAACTAAATCTTGGTTAAACAGTTTACACGTCAAGTCACACACTCTTACACACTCAATGGTTTCACGGTCTCTATACCCACTGCCCCCCCCCAGCATTATCTCCCCTGACCATTCGAACGCTTTTTGCATCTTATATGAAAAAGAAACAAGCTCACACACAAACAAACAAACACACTAACGCACGCAAAGAAAAGAATGAAGTCTCTCTGTTCCGCGACCCTTCCTCAAGGTCGGGGTCTGGGATAACCGCACAGTCACCGCCCTCTATTGCCAGAGACGGCTTTAACGTCGTCGAGTTTTGTGCGCCTTTAAAAAAAGTTGGGCCTCGGGGCCTACGACAGATCCACACAGTTCATAATTAAAAAAAAAAAGATATGAATCTAGTAAAGATTAGCATCGTCAACAGGTCAGTTTTTTTTTTTTTGACCCGACTATTTCCCCGAAATTCATCGCTTCCTCTCAGTTCAATTACATTCTTTCAGTTTTAACCAACGGTCATTGCAGGACCGTAGCGTGCGGGGGGGGGGGCTCGCCCCCCCCCGCGTTTTGTCTGGCCCCCCTCTGCTTTTTTGCTCTACTTAGTAACATTTTGCCTGCCCCCCCCCCCCCTTCCGCTATTGGCCTGGCACCTATTCACGCTACGGGACTGGGTCTATGTCGTCAGCAAGAACACGTAAGATATCACGTAAGATGACCAGTCCTGTAGCAATGCCACCTGAACACATTCTGAGCCCGAGGGCACTGCCCCCTGTTAGTCAGTCAGTGTGCTGATGAACGTCAGCCGTTGGTGTGGTGTGGTCAGCGGGTGTGCTGTTTATTTTCACGTGCCGGTGAACTTTCATCAAGCGGTAATTCCATCTAGCACGTTGACAGGATAACACTTGTGTGCTTTTCCGAAAAGGGTGTTTCCTTGAACGTAAGGGTGTTTTCTTGAACGTAAGGGTGTTTCCTTGAACGAGTTATGGCTGATAAATGATACGGCAATTGAAATTAATTAATTCATTGTTGGATATAAATTCAAAATGTACATGTAAGTTGTTTTTTTTTTAATTTTATTTTTCTTTAATTTTTAATTTTGATCTAATCGATTTCAATGAACAAAAATAGGTCGTTTGAAATAGCGTTAGTTGTGAAGGTAATTAATACATCTAAAAGTGCTCGTCCATCAATTACGTCAAGTTTGAGCACCCCCCCCCCCGTCCTTGTCAACAAGTGTACAACTTTCGGTGACGCGCCCCGCTCCACCCCCAAATACAAACTTATAAAAACGAAAAATAAATACATCAACCCCTCTCCCCCCCGGGACCCCCCCCAATAAAACGTTAAATTACAAAAAAAATCTAATTCCGCCCCCCCCTCACACTTAATGTAATCAGTGAAATCTAATTTGATTAAATATAACAAAAAAATCAACGAGTCTCCTTCCCTAATTGACACGTGATTTTACCGCACTATCCACAGAGCCGTAGTCAAGTCACCACACTATCCACAGAGCCGTAGTCAAGTCACCACACTATCCACAGAGCCGTAGTCAAGTCACCACACTATCCACAGAGCCGTAGTCAAGTCACCACACTATCCACAGAGCCGTAGTCAAGTCACCACACTATCCACAGAGCCGTAGTCAAGTCACCACACTATCCACAGAGCCGTAGTCAAGTCACCACACTATCCACAGAGCCATAGTCAAGTCACCACACTATCCACAGAGCCGTAGTCAAGTCACCACACTATCCACAGAGCCGTAGTCAAGTCACCACATTATCCACAGAGCCGTAGTCAAGTCACCACACTATCCACAGAGCCGTAGTCAAGTCACCACACTATCCACAGAGCCGTAGTCAAGTCACCACACTATCCACAGAGCCGTAGTTTGCTTTCGAGGCGGCGCCCGGTGCGAGTTAATTTTGGCTCTTCCCCCACCATTCTGAAAATTGTCAACGCCTGAACAATATAGAACATTTTTTTTTAAAGTACATATTTCCTGTTCAGTTCATTTATCGCCTCTTATGTGTGTGGCACGTCTAATCACTCTTCTCTGAAAAAAAGGTTTGGAACATCCATCTTTTATCATTGTCTTGACATGATTTCATTCTGGCATTTTTCACAGTCCGAATGGCCACTAACTAATAAACATCCAATCATTATAGCTGTAGTGATGCTGGGTATTTCCGTACTTTGCAGTGACTGACATAGTCGTTCGTTGACCTCTAACCCTTGACTATAATAATCAACATTCCAAAATAGGCGCACACAGAAATGTACATTAATTAAAGGTACTCAATTGGCCAATCCAGATTTAGTGTAAAAATTACATTCGACGTAATCTTGACATATCTTGAAGTAAACCATGCACCTCATTCACAGCAGCTACACTTGTATTGAAGCTGGTATGTGTGCCTGTACACCTCAACAATGCAGCTACTCTTGTATTGCAGATGGTATGTGTGTCTGTACACCTCGGTCACAGCAGCTACTCTTGTATTGCAGCTGGTATGTGTGTCCGTACCAGAGGTGTGCGGATCTTGAAATTTAGCGTCCGCGTCCGTCCGTGGATTTCTATCAATGATCCGCGTCCGCAGAATCTTACAACATCGGTTTGCAGTCAGTCCGCGCGTCCGCATTGCTGAAATGTAGCTGTTTAAATTACTTGCAATTTTTTATGGTAACGCTAAAGAAGATCCGCGTCAGTCCGCGAGTCCGCAACTTAACAATACGAAGCGTCCGCTGTCAGTCCGCGGATTCGGAAAAGTCTGCGGATCTGCGTCCGCAAGCGGACGCGTCCGCTCTCCGCTCATCTCTGTTCCGTACACCTCAGTCACAGCAGCTACTCTTGTATTGAAGCTGGTATGTGTGTCTGTACACCTCAGTCATAGCAGCTATTCTTGTATTGCAGCTGGTATGTGTATGTACACCTCAGTCATTGCAGCTACTCTGTATTGCAGCTGGTATATGTCTGTACACCTCAGTCATTGCAGCTACTCTTGTATTGCAGCTGGTATGTGTGTGTGTGTGTACACCTCAGTCACAGCAGCTACTCTTGTATTGAAGCTGGTATGTGTGTATGTACACCTCAGTCATTGCAGCTACTCCTGTATTGCAGCTGGTATGTGTGTCTGTACACCTCAGTCACAGCAGCTACTCTTGTATTGCAGCTGGTATGTGTGTCTGTACACCTGTCACAGCAGCTAATATGTGTACCTGTACTACTCTTGTATTGCAGCTGTATGTGTGCCTGTACTACTCTTGTATTGCAGCTAGAATGTGTGCCTGTACTACTCTTGCATTGCAGCTAGTACTTGTGCCTGTATTACTCTTGTATTGCAGCTAATATGGGTGCATGCACTACTCTTTTATTGTAGCTGATATGTGTGTCTGTACAATGGTTCACCATTTACTGACATTTACTAACCTAACATACTCTACTGTTTTACTCATACAGATCTTCACTTGTTTCGTTTTTTTTTTTAAATATATTCAACTTGGGCTGATCTTTTTCAAAATTGTTAGCCCTACAAGATTTCTGGCACAAGATACATTCTCATCTTCTTTAGAAGTGTGCCAAATACTGGGACAGCTCTAGATGCACCAGGCCAAGTGATTTCATACAATGCCTTCAAGCCATGCCACCTGAGAGGTTCCAAAAAATTACAGGCCATCTTCGCCATTGCTTAATTACAGGCTAGGTATTTTTTTTTATTTAATGAAAAGATGATCATTAAGTTTAATTTTTTCAAAACTTTAAATAGCTACTGAATATTTGAGAATTTTTTATTTGCACATGGAAAGAGACAGAGCTTTGAAGTCATTGCAATGAAAGGTTACCCCCTCAATAAAATAAAAATCCTGTGGACTAAATTGGGAAAGTATTTTAAGTTAAAACCCAAGTTGAAAGTTAAGTTGCTTTTCTCTGGATATGATTTTATTTTATTTAAAATTTTATTTTAATTAATATTTTTGTAAAGGATGAGAGTGTGTACTAAATCTACTAACTGAATTTTTCTGATTTTTAAAATATATTCAACTTGGGCTGATCTTTCTTATAATTGTTTCTTCATAGAAATCTGCAGCTGATAGCCCTGCAAGATTTCTGGCACAAGATACATTCTCATCTTCTTTAGAAGTGTGCCAAATACTGGGACAGCTCTAGATGCACCAGGCCAAGTGATTTCATACAATGCCTTCAAGCCATGCCACCTGAGAGGTTCCAAAAAATTACAGGCCATCTTCGCCAATGCTTAATTACAGGCTAAGTATTTTTTTTTATTTAAAGAAAAGATGATCATTGTTAAGTTTAATTTTTTCAGAACTTTAAATAGCTACTGAATATTTGAGAATTTTTTATTTGCACATGGAAAGAGACAGAGCTTTGAAGTCATTGCAATGAAAGATTACCCCCTCAACAGAATAAAAATCCTGTGGACTAAATTGGGAAAGTATTTGAGGTTAAAACCCAAGTTGAAAGTTAAGTTGCTTTTCTCTGGATATGATTTTATTTTATTTAAAATTTTATTTTAATTTATATTTTTGTAAAGGATAAGAGTGTGTACTAAATCTACTAACTGAATTTTTCTGATTTTTAAAATATATTCAACTTGGGCTGATCTTTCTTATAATTGTTTCTTCATAGAAATCTGCAGCTGATAGCCCTGCAAGATTTCTGGCACAAGATACATTCTCATCTAGTTTAGAAGTGTGCCAAATACTAGGACAGCTCTAGATGCACCAGGCCAAGTGATTTCATACAATGCCTTCAAGCCATGCCACCTGAGAGGTTCCAAAAAATTACAGGCCATCTTCGCCAATGCTTAATTACAGGCTAAGTATTTTTTTTTGTTTAATGAAAAGATGATCATTAAGTTTAATTTTTTCAAAACTTTAAATAGCTACTGAATATTTGAGAATATTTATTTGGCTGATGGAAAGAGACAGAGCTTTGAAGTCATTGCAATGAAAGGTTACCCCCTCAACAGAATAAAAATCCTGTGGACTAAATTGGGAAAGTATTTTAAGTTAAAACCCAAGTTGAAAGTTAAGTTGCTTTTCTCTGGATATGATTTTATTTTATTTAAAATGTTTTTTTTACTATTAATTTTGTATAGATTAAGAGTGTGTACTAACACTACTAACTGAATTTTTTTGTGTTTTTTTAAAATATATTAAACTTGGGCTGATCTTTCTTATAATTGTTTCTTCATAGAAATCTGCAGCTGATAGCCCTACAAGATTTCTGGCACAAGATACATTCTCATCTTCTTTAGAAGTGTGCCAAATACTGGGACAGCTCTACATGCACCAGACCAAGTAATTTCAAACAATGCCTTCAAGCCATGCCATCTGTGAGGTTCCAAAAAATTACAGGCCATCTTCGCCAAGCTTAATTACAGGCTAAGTATTTTTTTTTATTTAAAGAAAAGATGATCATTGTTAAGTTTAATTTTTTCAGAACTTTAAATAGCTACTGAATATTTGAGAATTTTTTATTTGCAGATGGAAAGAGAAAGAGCTTTGAAGTCATTGCAATGAAAGGTTACCCCCTCAACAGAATAAAAATCCTGTGGACTAAATTGGGAAAGTATTTTAAGTTAAAACCCAAGTTGAAAGTTAAGTTGCTTTTCTCTGGATATGATTTTATTTTATTTAAAATTTTATTTTAATTAATATTTTTGTAAAGGATAAGAGTGTGTACTAAATCTACTAACTGAATTTTTCTGATTTTTAAAATATATTCAACTTGGGCTGATCTTTCTTATAATTGTTTCTTCATAGAAATCTGCAGCTGATAGCCCTGCAAGTTTTCTGGCACAAAATACATTCTCATCTTCTTTAGAAGTGTGCCAAATACTGGGACAGCTCTAGATGCACCAGGCCAAGTGATTTCATACAATGCCTTCAAGCCATGCCACCTGAGAGGTTCCAAAAAATTACAGGCCATCTTCGCCAATGCTTAATTACAGGCTAAGTATTTTTTTTTACATAATGAAAAGATGATCATTGTTAAGTTTAATTTTTTCAGAACTTTAAATAGCTACTGAATATTTGAGAATATTTATTTGGCAGACGGAAAGAGACAGAGCTTTGAAGTCATTGCAATGAAAGGTTACCCCCTTAATAAAATAAAAATCCTGTGGACTAAATTGGGAAAGTATTTTAAGTTAAAACCCAAGTTGAAAGTTAAGTTGCTTTTCTCTGGATATGAATTTATTTTATTTAAAATTTTTCTTTTATTATTTATTTTGTATAGATTAAGAGTGTGTACTAACTCTACTAACTGAATTTTTTTGTTTTTTTAAAATATATTCAACTTGGGCTAATATTTCTCAAAATTGTTTCTTCATAGAAATCTGCAGCTGTTAGCCCTACAAGTTTTTTGGCGCAAAATACATTCTCATCATCTTTAGAAGTGTGCCAAATACTGGGACAGCTCTACATGCACCAGACCCAAGTAATTTCAAACAATGCCTTCAAGCCATGCCATCTGTGAGGTTCCAAAAAATTACAGGCCATCTTCGCAAATGCTTTATTACAGGCTAAGTATTTTTTTTATTTAAAGAAAAGATGATCATTGTTAAGTTTAATTTTTTCAGAACTATAAAAAGCTACTGAATATTTGAGAATATTTATTTTGCAGATGGAAAGAGACAGAGCTTTGAAGTCATTGCAATGAAAGGTTACCCCCTCAATAAAATGAAAATCCTGTGGACTAATTTGGGAAAGTATTTTAAGTTAAAACCCAAGTTGAAAGTTAACTTGCATTTCTCTGGATATGATTTTATTTTATTTAAAATTTTAATTTAATTAATATTTTTGTAAAGGATAAGAGTGTGTACTAAATCTACTAACTGAATTTTTCTGATTTTTAAGATATATTCAACTTGGGCTGATCTTTCTTATAATTGTTTCTTCATAGAAATCTGCAGCTGATAGCCCTGCAAGTTTTCTGGCACAAAATACATTCTCATCTTCTTTAGAAGTGTGCCAAATACTGGGACAGCTCTAGATGCACCAGGCCAAGTGATTTCATACAATGCCTTCAAGCCATGCCACCTGAGAGGTTCCAAAAAATTACAGGCCATCTTCGCCAATGCTTAATTACAGGCTAAGTATTTTTTTTTATTTAAAGAAAAGATGATCATTGTTAAGTTTAATTTTTTCAGAACTTTAAATAGCTACTGAATATTTGAGAATTTTTTATTTGCACATGGAAAGAGACAGAGCTTTGAAGTCATTGCAATGAAAGGTTACCCCCTCAATAAAATAAAAATCCTGTGGACTAAATTGGGAAAGTATTTTAAGTTAAAACCCAAGTTGAAAGTTAAGTTGCTTTTCTCTGGATATGATTTTATTTTATTTAAAATTTTATTTTCATTAATATTTTTGTAAAGGATGAGAGTGTGTACTAAATCTACTAACTGAATTTTTCTGATTTTTAAAATATATTCAACTTGGGCTGATCTTTCTTATAATTGTTTCTTCATAGAAATCTGCAGCTGATAGCCCTGCAAGATTTCTGGCACAAGATACATTCTCATCTTCTTTAGAATTGTGCCAAATACTGGGACAGCTCTAGATGCACCAGGCCAAGTGATTTCATACAATGCCTTCAAGCCATGCCACCCGAGAGGTTCCAAAAAATTACAGGCCATCATCGCAAATGCTTAATTACAGGCTAAGTATTTTTTTTTTTTAAAGAAAAGATGATCATTGTTAAGTTTAATTTTTTCAGAACTTTAAATAGCTACTGAATATTTGAGAATTTTTTATTTGCACATGGAAAGAGACAGAGCTTTGAAGTCATTGCAATGAAAGATTACCCCCTCAACAGAATAAAAATCCTGTGGACTAAATTGGGAAAGTATTTGAGGTTAAAACCCAAGTTGAAAGTTAAGTTGCTTTTCTCTGGATATGATTTTATTTTATTTAAAATTTTATTTTAATTTATATTTTTGTAAAGGATAAGAGTGTGTACTAAATCTACTAACTGAATTTTTCTGATTTTTAAAATATATTCAACTTGGGCTGATCTTTCTTAAAATTGTTTCTTCATAGAAATCTGCAGCTGATAGCCCTGCAAAGTTTTCTGGCGCAAGATACATTCTCATCTTCTTTAGAAGTGTGCCAAATACTAGGACAGCTCTACATGCACCAGACCAAGTGATTTCATACAATGCCTTCAAGCCATGCTGCATGAGAGTTTCCAAAAATTACAGGCCATCATCGCAAATGCTTAATTACAGGCTAAGTATTTTTTTTTCATTAAAGAAAAGATGATCATTGTTAAGTAAAATTTTTTCAGAACTTTAAATAGCTACTGAATATTTGAGAATATTTATTTGGCTGATGGAAAGAGACAGAGCTTTGAAGTCATTGCAATGAAAGGTTACCCCCTCAACAGAATAAAAATCCTGTGGACTAAATTGGGAAAGTATTTTAAGTTAAAACCCAAGTTGAAAGTTAAGTTGCTTTTCTCTGGATATGATTTTATTTTATTTAAAATGTTTTTTTTAATATTAATTTTGTATAGATTAAGAGTGTCTACTAACACTACTAACTGAATGTTTGTGTTTTTTTAAAATATATTCAACTTGGGCTGATCTTTCTCAAAATTGTTTCTTCATAGAAATCTGCAGCTGAAAGCCCTAAAAGTTTTCTTGCGCAAGATACATTCTCATCTTCTTTAGAAGTGTGCCAAATACTGGGACAGCTCTACATGCACCAGACCAAGTGATTTCATACAATGCCTTCAAGCCATGCTACCTGAGAGGTTCCAAAAAATTACAGGCCATCTTCGCCAAGCTTAATTACAGGCTAAGTATTTTTTTTTATTTAAAGAAAAGATGATCATTGTTAAGTTTAATTTTTTCAGAACTTTAAATAGCTACTGAATATTTGAGAATTTTTATTTGCAGATGGAAAGAGAAAGAGCTTTGAAGTCATTGCAATGAAAGGTTACCCCCTCAACAGAATAAAAATCCTGTGGACTAAATTGGGAAAGTATTTTAAGTTAAAACCCAAGTTGAAAGTTAAGTTGCTTTTCTCTGGATATGATTTTATTTTATTTAAAATTTTGTTTTAATTAGTACATTTGTATAGGATAAGAGTGTCTACTAACACTACTAACTGAATTTTTCTGATTTTTAAAATATATTCAACTTGGGCTGATCTTTCTTATAATTGTTTCTTCATAGAAATCTGCAGCTGATAGCCCTGCAAGTTTTCTGGCACAAAATACATTCTCATCTTCTTTAGAAGTGTGCCAAATACTGGGACAGCTCTAGATGCACCAGGCCAAGTGATTTCATACAATGCCTTCAAGCCATGCCACCTGAGAGGTTCCAAAAAATTACAGGCCATCTTCGCCAATGCTTAATTACAGGCTAAGTATTTTTTTTTACATAATGAAAAGATGATCATTGTTAAGTTTAATTTTTTCAGAACTTTAAATAGCTACTGAATATTTGAGAATATTTATTTGGCAGACGGAAAGAGACAGAGCTTTGAAGTCATTGCAATGAAAGGTTACCCCCTTAATAAAATAAAAATCCTGTGGACTAAATTGGGAAAGTATTTTAAGTTAAAACCCAAGTTGAAAGTTAAGTTGCTTTTCTCTGGATATGAATTTATTTTATTTAAAATTTTTCTTTTATTATTTATTTTGTATAGATTAAGAGTGTGTACTAACTCTACTAACTGAATTTTTTTGTTTTTTTAAAATATATTCAACTTGGGCTAATATTTCTCAAAATTGTTTCTTCATAGAAATCTGCAGCTGTTAGCCCTACAAGATTTCTGGCACAAGATACATTCTCATCTTCTTTAGAAGTGTGCCAAATACTGGGACAGCTCTACATGCACCAGACCAAGTAATTTCAAACAATGCCTTCAAGCCATGCCAACTGTGAGGTTCCAAAAAATTACAGGCCATCTTCGCAAATGCTTTATTACAGGCTAAGTATTTTTTTTATTTAAAGAAAAGATGATCATTGTTAAGTTTAATTTTTTCAGAACTATAAAAAGCTACTGAATATTTGAGAATATTTATTTTGCAGATGGAAAGAGACAGAGCTTTGAAGTCATTGCAATGAAAGGTTACCCCCTCAATAAAATGAAAATCCTGTGGACTAATTTGGGAAAGTATTTTAAGTTAAAACCCAAGTTGAAAGTTAACTTGCATTTCTCTGGATATGATTTTATTTTATTTAAAATTTTAATTTAATTAATATTTTTGTAAAGGATAAGAGTGTGTACTAAATCTACTAACTGAATTTTTCTGATTTTTAAAATATATTCAACTTGGGCTGATCTTTCTCAAAATTGTTTCTTCATAGAAATCTGCAGCTGATAGCCCTGAAAGTTTTCTGGCGCAAGATACATTCTCATCTTCTTTAGAAGTGTGCCAAATACTGGGACAGCTCTACATGCACCAGGCCAAGTGATTTCATACAATGCCTTCAAGCCATGCCACCTGAGAGGTTCCAAAAAATTACAGGCCATCTTCGCCATTGCTTAATTACAGGCTAGGTATTTTTTTTTATTTAATGAAAAGATGATCATTAAGTTTAATTTTTTCAAAACTTTAAATAGCTACTGAATATTTGAGAATTTTTTATTTGCACATGGAAAGAGACAGAGCTTTGAAGTCATTGCAATGAAAGGTTACCCCCTCAATAAAATAAAAATCCTGTGGACTAAATTGGGAAAGTATTTTAAGTTAAAACCCAAGTTGAAAGTTAAGTTGCTTTTCTCTGGATATGATTTTATTTATTTAAAATTTTATTTTAATTAATACATTTGTAAAGGATAAGAGTGTGTACTAACATCTACTAACTGAATTTTTGTGTTTTTTAAAATATATTCAACTTGGGCTGATCTTTCTCAAAATTGTTTCTTCATAGAAATCTGCAGCTGATAGCCCTGAAAGTTTAATGGCGCAAGATACATTCTCATCTTCTTTAGAAGTGTGCCAAATACTGGGACAGCTCTACATGCATCAGACCAAGTGATTTTATACAATGCCTTCAAGCCATGCTACACGAGAGTTTCCAAAAATTACAGGCCATCATCGCAAATGCTTAATTACAGGCTAAGTATTTTTTTTTATTTAAAGAAAAGATGATCATTGTTAAGTTTAATTTTTTCAGAACTTTAAATAGCTACTGAATATTTGAGAATATTTATCTGGCAGATGGAAAGAGACAGAGCTTTGAAGTCATTGCAATGAAAGGTTACCCCCTCAACAAAATAAAAATCCTGTGGACTAAATGGGAAAGTATTTTAAGTTAAAACCCAAGTTGAAAGATAAGTCTCTTTTCCATTGAAATAATTTTATTCTATTTAAAATTTTATTTTAATTATTACATTTGTATAGGATAAGAGTGTCTACTAACTCTACTAACTGAATGTTTGTGTTTTTAAAATATATTCAACTTGGGCTGATCTTTCTCAAAATTATTTCTTCATAGAAATCTGCAGCTGATAGCCCTGAAAGTTTTCTGGCGCAAGATACATTCTCATCTTCTTTAGAAGTGTGCCAAATACTGGGACAGCTCTACATGCATCAGACCAAGTGATTTTATACAATGCCTTCAAGCCATGCTACACGAGAGTTTCCAAAAATTACAGGCCATCATCGCAAATGCTTAATTACAGGCTAAGTATTTTTTTTTCATTAAAGAAAAGATGATCATTGTTAAGTAAAATTTTTTCAGAACTTTAAATAGCTACTGAATATTTGAGAATATTTATTTGGCAGATGTAAAGTGACAGAGCTTTGAAGTCATTGCAATGAAAGGTTACCCCCTCAATAGAATAAAAATTCTGTGGACTAAATTGGGAAAGTATTTTAAGTTAAAACCCAAGTTGAAAGTTAATTTGCTTTTCTTTGGATATGATTTTATTTAAAATTTTGTTTTAATTAGTACATTTGTATAGGATAAGAGTGTCTACTAACACTACTAACTGAATGTTTGTGTTTTTTAAAATATATTCAACTTGGGCTGATCTTTCTCAAAATTGTTTCTTCATAGAAATCTGCAGCTGAAAGCCCTAAAAGTTTTCTTGCGCAAGATACATTCTCATCTTCTTTAGAAGTGTGCCAAATACTGGGACAGCTCTACATGCACCAGACCAAGTGATTTCATAAAATGCCTTCAAGCCATGCTACCCGAGAGGTTCTTAAAAATTACAGGCCATCATCGCAAATGCTTAATTACAGGCTAAGTATTTTTTTTTCTTTAAAGAAAAGATGATCATTGTTAAGTTTAATTTTTTCAGAACTTTAAATAGCTACTGAATATTTGAGAATATTTATTTGGCAGATGGAAAGAGACAGAGCTTTGAAGTCATTGCATTGAAAGGTTACCCCCTCAATAGAATAAAAATCCTGTGGACTAAATTGGGAAAGTATTTTAAGTTAAAACCCAAGTTGAAAGTTAAGTTGCTTTTCTCTTGAAATGATTTTATTCTATTTAAAATTTTATTTTAATTAGTACATTTGTATAGGATAAGAGTGTCTACTAACTCTACTAACTGAATGTTTGTGTTTTTAAAATATATTCAACTTGGGCTGATCTTTCTCAAAATTGTTTCTTCATAGAAATCTGCAGCTGATAGCCCTAAAAGTTTTCTGGCACAAGATACATTCTCATCTTCTTTAGAAGTGTGCCACATACTGGGACAGCTCTACATGCACCAGGCCAAGTGATTTCATACAATGCCTTCAAGCCATGCTACCCAAGCGGTTCCTAATAATTACAGGCCATCATCGCAAATGCTTAATTACAGGCTAAGTATTTTTTTTTACATAATGAAAAGATGATCATTGTTAAGTTTAATTTTTTCAGAACTTTAAATAGCTACTGAATATTTGAGAATATTTATTTGGCAGACGGAAAGAGACAGAGCTTCGAAGTCATTGCAATGAAAGGTTACCCCCTTAATAAAATAAAAATCCTGTGGTCTAAATTGGGAAAGTATTTTAAGCTAAAACCCAAGTTGAAAGTTAAGTTGCTTTTCTCTGGATATGAATTTATTTTATTTAAAATTTTTCTTTTATTATTTATTTTGTATAGATTAAGAGTGTGTACTAACTCTACTAACTGAATTTTTTTGTTTTTTTAAAATATATTCAACTTGGGCTAATATTTCTCAAAATTGTTTCTTCATAGAAATCTGCAGCTGTTAGCCCTACAAGTTTTTTGGCGCAAAATACATTCTCATCATCTTTAGAAGTGTGCCAAATACTGGGACAGCTCTACATGCACCAGACCCAAGTAATTTCAAACAATGCCTTCAAGCCAGGCCATCTTCGCAAATGCTTTATTACAGGCTAAGTATTTTTTTTATTTAAAGAAAAGATGATCATTGTTCAGTTTAATTTTTTCAGAACTATAAAAAGCTACTTAATATTTGAGAATTTTTTATTTGCACATGGAAAGAGACAGAGCTTTGAAGTCATTGCAATGAAAGGTTACCCCTTCAACAGAATAAAAATCCTGTGGACTAAATTGGGAAAGTATTTTAAGTTAAAACCCAAGTTGAAAGTTAAGTTGCTTTTCTCTGGATATGAATTTATTTTATTTAAAATGTTTTTTTTACTATTAATTTTTATAGATTTAGAGTGTGTACTAACACTACTAACTGAATTTTATGTTTTTTTAAAATATATTCAACTTGGGCTAATCTTTCTCAAAATTGTTTCTTCATAGAAATCTGCAGCTGTTAGCCCTACAAGTTTTATGGCGCAAAATACATTCTCATCATCTTTAGAAGTGTGCCAAATACTGGGACAGTTCTTCATGCACCAGACAAAGTAATTTCAAACAATGCCTTCAAGCCATGCCACCTGAGAGGTTCCAAAAAATTACAGGCCATCTTCCCCAATGTTTAATTACAGGCTAAGTATTTTTTTTTACATAATGAAAAGATGATCATTGTTAAGTTTAATTTTTTCAGAACTTTAAATAGCTACTGAATATTTGAGAATATTTATTTGGCAGACGGAAAGAGACAGAGCTTTGAAGTCATTGCAATGAAAGGTTACTCCCTTAATAAAATAAAAATCCTGTGGACTAAATCTGGAAAGTATTTTAAGTTAAAACCCAAGTTGAAAGTTAAGTTGCTTTTCTCTGGATATGAATTTATTTTATTTAAAATGTTTTTTTACTATTAATTTAAGCCATGCCACCTGAGAGGTTCCAAAAAATTACAGGCCATCTTCGCAAATGCTTTATTACAGGCTAAGTATTTTTTTTTTTTAAAGAAAAGATGATCATTGTTAAGTTTAATTTTTTCAGAACTATAAAAAGCTACTTAATATTTGAGAATTTTTTATTTGCACATGGAAAGAGACAGAGCTTTGAAGTCATTGCAATGAAAGGTTACCCCTTCAACAGAATAAAAATCCTGTGGACTAAATTGGGAAAGTATTTTAAGTTAAAACCCAAGTTGAAAGTTAAGTTGCTTTTCTTTGGATATGATTTTATTTTATTTAAAATGTTTTTTTTACTATTAATTTTTATAGATTTAGAGTGTGTACTAACACTACTAACTGAATTTTATGTTTTTTTAAAATATATTCAACTTGGGCTAATCTTTCTCAAAATTGTTTCTTCATAGAAATCTGCAGCTGTTAGCCCTACAAGTTTTTTGGCGCAAAATACATTCTCATCATCTTTAGAAGTGTGCCAAATACTGGGACAGTTCTTCATGCACCAGACAAAGTAATTTCAAACAATGCCTTCAAGCCATGCCACCTGAGAGGTTCCAAAAAATTACAGGCCATCTTCCCCAATGCTTAATTACAGGCTAAGTATTTTTTTTTACATAATGAAAAGATGATCATTGTTAAGTTTAATTTTTTCAGAACTTTAAATAGCTAGTGAATATTTGAGAATATTTATTTGGCAGACGGAAAGAGACAGAGCTTTGAAGTCATTGCAATGAAAGGTTACCCCCTCAATAAAATGAAAATCCTGTGGACTAAATTGGGAAAGTATTTTAAGTTAAAACCCAAGTTGAAAGTTAAGTTGCTTTTCTCTGGATATGAATTTATTTTATTTAAAATTTTTCTTTTATTATTTATTTTGTATAGATTAAGAGTGTGTACTAACTCTACTAACTAAATTTTTGTGATTTTTAAAATATATTGAACTTGGGCTGATCTTTCTCAAAATTGTTTCTTCATAGAAATCTGCAGCTGTTAGCCCTACAAGTTTTCTGGCACAAAATACATTCTCATCTTTTTTAGAAGTGTGCCAAATACTGGGACAGCTCTAGATGCACCAGGCCAAGTGATTTCATTGAATGCCTTCAAGCCATGCCACCTGAGAGGTTCCAAAAAATTACAGGCCATCTTCGCCAATGCTTTATTACAGGCTAAGTATTTTTTTTTACATAATGAAAAGATGATCATTGTTAAGTTTAATTTTTTCAGAACTTTAAATAGCTACTGAATATTTGAGAATTTTTATTTGGCAGACGGAAAGAGACAGAGCTTTGAAGTCATTGCAATGAAAGGTTACCCCCTTAATAAAATAAAAATCCTGTGGACTAAATTGGGAAAGTATTTTAAGTTAAAACCCAAGTTGAAAGTTAAGTTGCTTTTCTCTGGATATGAATTTATTTTATTTAAAATGTTTTTTTTACTATTAATTTTGTATAGATTAAGAGTGTGTACTAATACTACTAACTGAATTTTTTTGTGTTTTTTAAAGTATATTCAACTTGGGCTAATCTTTCTCAAAATTGTTTCTTCATAGTAATCTGCAGCTGTTAGCCCTACAAGTTTTCTGGCGAGAGATACATTCTCATCTTCTTTAGAAGTGTGCCAAATACTGGGACAGCTCTACATGCACCTGACCAAGTAATTTCAAACAATGCCTTCAAGCCATGCCATCTGTGAGGTTCCAAAAAATTACAGGCCATCTTCGCCCATGCTTTATTACAGGCTAAGTATTTTTTTTTATTTAAAGAAAAGATGATCATTGTTAAGTTTAATTTTTTCAGAACTTTAAATAGCTACTGAATATTTGAGAATTTTTAATTTGCAGATGGAAAGAGACAGAGCTTTGAAGTCATTGCAGTGAAAGGTTACCCCCTCAATAAAATGAAAATCCTGTGGAATAAATTGGGAAAGTATTTTAAGTTAAAACCCAAGTTGAAAGTTAAGTTGCTTTTCTCTGGATATGAATTTATTTTATTTAAAATGTTTTTTTACTATTAATTTAAGCCATGCCACCTGAGAGGTTCCAAAATATTACAGGCCATCTTCGCCAATGCTTAATTACAGGCTAAATATTTTTTTTTATTTAAAGAAAAGATGATCATTGTTAAGTTTAATTTTTTCAGAACTTTAAAAAGCTACTGAATATTTGAGAATTTTTTATTTGCAGATGGAAAGAGACAGAGCTTTGAAGTCATTGCAATGAAAGGTTACCCCCTCAACAGAATAAAAATCCTGTGGACTAAATTGGGAAAGTATTTTAAGTTAAAACGCAAGTTAAGTTGCTTTTCTCTGGATATGAATTTATTTTATTTTAAATGTTTTTTTTTACTATTAATTTTTATAGATTTAGTGTGTACTAACACTACTAACTGAATTTTTTTATGTTTTTTTAAAATATATTCAACTTGGGCTAATCTTTCTCAAAATTGTTTCTTCATAGTAATCTGCAGCTGTTAGCCCTACAAGTCTTTTGGCGCAAAATACATTGTCATCATCTTTAGAAGTGTGCCAAATACTGGGACAGCTCTACATGCACCAGACAAAGTAATTTCAAACAATGCCTTCAAGCCATGCCATATGTGAGGTTCCAAAAAATTACAGGCCATCTTCGCCAATGCTTAATTACAGGCTAAGTATTTTTTTTTATTTAAAGAAAAGATGATCATTGTTAAGTTTAATTTTTTCAGAACTTTAAATAGCTACTGAATATTTGAGAATATTTATTTTGCAGATGGAAAGAGACAGAGCTTTGAAGTCATTGCAATGAAAGGTTACCCCTTCAACAGAATAAAAATCCTGTGGACTAAATTGGGAAAGTATTTTAAGTTAAAACCCAAGTTGAAAGTTAAGTTGCTTTTCTCTGGATATGAATTTATTTTATTTAAAATTTTTCTTTTATTATTTATTTTGTATAGATTAAGAGTGTGTACTAACTCTACTAACTAAATTTTTGTGATTTTTAAAATATATTGAACTTGGGCTGATCTTTCTCAAAATTGTTTCTTCATAGAAATCTGCAGCTGTTAGCCCTACAAGTTTTCTAGCGCAAGATACATTCTCATCATCTTTAGAAGTGTGACAAATACTGGGACAGCTCTACATGCACCAGGCCAAGTGATTTCATACAAAGCCTTCAAGCCAAGCCATCTGAGAGGTTCCAAAAAATTACAGGCCATCTTCGCCAATGCTTAATTACAGGCTAAGTATTTTTTTTATTTAAAGAAAAGATGACCATTGTTAAGTTTAATTTTTTCAGAACTTTAAATAGCTACTGAATAATTGAGAATTTTTTATTTGCAGATGGAAAGAGACAGAGCTTTGAAGTCATTGCAATGAAAGGTTACTCCCTCAACAGAATAAAAATCCTGTGGACTAAATTGGGAAAGTATTTTAAGTTAAAACCCAAGTTGAAAGTTAAGTTGCTTTTCTCTGGATATGAATTTATTTTATTTAAAATGTTTTTTTTACTATTAATTTTGTATAGATTAAGAGTGTGTACTAATACTACTAACTGAATTTTTTTGTGTTTTTTAAAGTATATTCAACTTGGGCTAATCTTTCTCAAAATTGTTTCTTCATAGTAATCTGCAGCTGTTAGCCCTACAAGTTTTCTGGCGAGAGATACATTCTCATCTTCTTTAGAAGTGTGCCAAATACTGGGACAGCTCTACATGCACCTGACCAAGTAATTTCAAACAATGCCTTCAAGCCATGCCATCTGTGAGGTTCCAAAAAATTACAGGCCATCTTCGCCCATGCTTTATTACAGGCTAAGTATTTTTTTTTATTTAAAGAAAAGATGATCATTGTTAAGTTTAATTTTTTCAGAACTTTAAATAGCTACTGAATATTTGAGAATTTTTAATTTGCAGATGGAAAGTGACAGAGCCCTACTGTTGACATTTGAGCCCCCTACACCTCTCAACCACTCACCCCCTTTTTTAAGCTAGTATATTGATAAAACTGATTGCTTATGTTCTCTTACTGGATAACATGGGTCCTACATTTATATTACTATTATGCCAGTTTGAGCCTGTTGGAAATAATTATTTTTGGTTTAAAAAGCAATGGGCTTGCACTATTCTCCATCATTATTAAAATATCAAAATAAATATAATCTTATTTTAATTTCTGGTAATAGCATTTGGGCATTTTTAAAAACCGGATCAATTATAGTGATAAATATGTTGTCCAATGAAAGGCTTCATAGCAATATGATAATTAGCTCCCAATCAGGTGTATGGTGTCAGAGGCTCTAAAATTTTTATCCTTATGGACCCAATCACATAGCCGATTTATTTTCTTTTACTGTTTGCCACCCGTTTCTAAAATTTGCTTACCACCAGGGTTCACAATCCACACTTTGACAACCACTGGTATTTGTTATGTATTTTGTGTTTATTGAAAATTACATTGGTTGTGATATTGTTTTTTAATCATTTTCTTTTCAGATTTGAGATCCTACAAGAAAACACAGAGAAGTTTAGACCCAATTTGATCTTCAGTGGTTCTGACCAATAGTGACACATTAGCAAGCAGGACCAAAGTACTATAAGGAAAAACAACTGAATCATTAAAAAATAAGTCTTAACATTTGATAGTCAAATTTATATAATGACCAGACACAATAAGACATTAGCCTAGGGTTTAAACAATTTCACATTTTACTTTCATTGATATGAATCTTAACTGGGTGATTAATGTATTTGATTGTACACCTTGAATATTTTATCATTAAATGTTTTGGAATTCTGAAACATCTCGTTATTTGTTTGTTTTATTTTAAAGTTAAAAAAAAGATAAAAATGTTTTGTTTTGATTTTTTTTAAAGCTATTGATGATTTGCGATCAAAATGATAATGTATCAACACTAGGTCACTTGCTTGTTTGGCTGGGATATATGAAAGCACATCCCACAGAATTCTTAGTGCACACCATACCAAAGCATATAATCATTGTGCACATCATCCCACAGAATTCTTAGTGCTCACAGTATCAAAGCGTGTTATCATTGTGCACACCATCCCACATCATTCTGTCTTAGTGCACACCATGTCAAAGTATATTGGCATTATGCCTACCATCCCACCCTATTGTCTATGTGCACACCCTCCACCAGCATGCTGTCTTTGTGCACACCATATCAAATCATATTGTCACTGTGCACACCATCCCACAGCATTCTGTTTTAGTGCGCACCCTCACACATCATTGCCTATGTGCACAGCCTCCACCATCATTCTGTCTTTGTGCACACCATATCAAATCATATTGGCATTGTGCCTACCAGCCCCACCGTATTGTCTATGTGCCCACCCTCCAACCGTATCTTCTCTTTGTGCACGCCATCTGAATAATTTGATCCTCTTATTTTCCGAAGACTTCGCACGGTAAATATATAAAATACTAGCTGTACCCTGCAAAACCTTTGCATAGAGTTATATCCCCTTATGCTTGATCGGTAGGCTAGGTTATTTTTTGGTTTCGGGCAGATCCGACTTTTTTCATGGTTGTATTTTAAACTGGACTACTGTTGTATTAATTCTTTACTTTCGATTTAACGCACACTGGAAATGAGTATTATTATATATGATGATTGTGCAATGCTGGAAATAGTTCGCAATAAAGGCATATGCCCACACTTTGTAGCGCCAATATATTTTTGCTTGCAAAGTTTCACCGCCAGTATTCAAATAGCCCGCTGGATGGGACATTGACGTCAGCCAACTGCCAGTGGCGTAGCGAGCTTAACTCGCTCCAGGGGGCACAATACCTTTTTAGCGCCCCCCCCATTCGAAAAACCATATAATATTATATGTAAAATAAATCGTTTGGCGCCCATTTGTGAGTATGCCCGGGGCATCAACATCAACCCCCCGTGCCCACCCTTCGCTACGCCACTGCCAAATTGTTTTCCGATATGAAGAACATAATTAAGAGAAATTAAAACTGGTGCAGTTTAGCTAAGGGCTGATTACATCACGTGATGTGTTTCAGTGGCGTAGCCAGCTTAACTCGTGCTCGGGGCACAATACCCTTTTTTTTAGCGTTTCCCCAATTCGAAAACTATACAATATTACATGTAAAATATACCATTAGGCGCCCATTTGTGAGTAGCGGCCAGGGCGTGATGGCCCCCTGCCCATCTTTCGCTACGCCATCGGTGTGTTATGATGTGTTATATTTTTGAATGGTTGAACGGAACAGTGTCGTTGATGGGTAAAGGTGGCGGGAAGTGAAGGGATGAGTTAAGGATTGTCGAGTGGACGCCACTGGCAGATTATTTAACCAAAAAAAAACCCGTATGAAACTCAATAATAGAAATTGAATGTTACATGTGTCAGTGTTAGTAGGCAAATTAAAAAAAACAACAGCATGAATTTTAAAGTCGTCAAAGTTTTGTTGAAAATATCTAAAACTTGATGTCCACTGATGTCCACTAAAACTTGATGTCCACTGATGTCCACTAAAACCTGATGTCCACTGATGTCCACTAAAACCTAATGTCCACTGATGTCCACTAAAACCTGATGTCCACTGATGCATGAATTTAAAATTGATCCAGCAACACAAGTTGTCGTTGCCAGCGTGTGCTTTCTTTTTTTTTTGATCATGTGACGCTTCTAGTGTTTTGTGTAACTATTGAACTTAGTGTATTAAATTTCCTTTACATAGGTGGCAATGGTCTGTCTTCGTCTTGAGCGTTTACAATGAATCTTTGGAGTACATGATTGGGTTCACAACAAGCATAGACATGCAGTGTTCATTTATAAGAGGGCCTTATCAATCAGCAAGCGTATCTGTAAAGTCCATGACATTCTCGTTCTCAGATACAGCTAATCATTCCGTGTCTGAATACATCGCATCCATAAGTGAGAATTCCGGAAAAACAATCAACTTCTCTAATGATGTTACTGCCATCTTTGTTGTCATCGACAGTACGGTTTTAAATATCCAAAAATAAAAATTAATGGCGTGTACAAATGTGAGTTAAATGGCTCTGATGACATCGGGGTGCCTTTTACTTCAAGCAATGCAACTAGAATTCTAGAAGTAACCCCTGACATTAATGCACTAGTCAGTGACCTTGGAATAATGAGACAGCATCTCGACTCATTGAGAGAAATCGTCGCTGATTTGCAGATCAGATTAAACCTAATCAGAGAAAGCCTGTTTGTCTCTTTGCCTATTTACAATGGACATCGGTACTACATGGCCATATACATGGACCATTTTATATACTCAGAGGCGCAGGCCGTTTGCGAGCTGCATGGAGGTTACCTGGTTGAAATAGACACCCACGAAGAATTTGTTTTTCTCCGAGCTTTTATTCAGCAAATTAATGTTAACAAAAACTATAAACTTGTCTTGACAGGGGCCAGCCCCGTAGCCAAGGGGGGGGGCACTGGGGGACCGTGCCCCCCGCTAGGTGTGGAGTGCCCCTCCGCTTAAAAAAAGAAGAAAAGAGGAAAAAATAAAGAAAAAGTAAAGATGCCCCCCTTGCTGGGTATTGGTGCCCCCCTGCTGACTTTGACCTGGCTACGGGCCTGACAGGGGCAACAGATAAAGACCAAGAAGGAGTTTGGATAAACCAACACAACATTAGTTCCAGTCCATCATTTGACTGGTAACCGGGAAAACCCGATACAAACAAAGATAATAATTGCCAAAGCTTTGGCATTTTCAACTCCATCTGGTATCTCGTCGATATCTCTTGCGATTTTTTCTCTGCAATATTAAATAAGGAAAACAGCTTCATTTGCGAGATTCCTGAAGATGAAGAAATCAATTTTGTTTAAATTAAAAAGAGAGGTTTCCACAATCTTCTCTTTTGACTTAGATTTCTCAAATTTTTTTTGTTAAAGAACACATGAAAATGGACACACATGGGATCATATAAGAAAAACAAAAAAAATATTTGTTTAGTTAATGAAAAATGTATTTGTATTAAAAAAATACCGTGTACAATTTTTTTTTTAAATATAAAATGCAACATTGTGTTATTGACATGGACAAAAAAACGACCATTAAAAATAATTATACATTCACACATTGTATTGCGGTTGTTAAACCTTGTTTTTATTTTTACACCAGAAACATTTTTAGAACATGATGTTGTCGTTATGAATTGAGTAAATCGTGGACAATTTGGCAAAGAAAAAATCCATTCACTACCAACCATGAATTTTTGTCTTTTTATTATTTTTAAAAGTACTTTCATTCATTTATCTTTCATTCAATTCAGTTTTTCGTAGATTTTTTTCCAGGTTTTTCTTATAAGTTTGTACAGTTCTAGTCTGTTGAAATCTTCGTCATCTGACCTTTGAACTTTTTTTTCCCCTAACATTTGTAGAATCAAACTTATTTCTTGAGCTCTTATCTTCCTCGCCATTGGCTATTTTAAAAAGAGACTGTCACGATTTACTCAATTAAGCCTCTTTAAAAATTATTCTTTGAATTCCGCTAACTTCATTTTAAGTTTTCATCAAAAGACATACATTTTTCAAGTTGTTCTCCTTTGACTTTTCTATCTTCAGTCCGATTATCAAATACAAATTTTGAGATCCTGCAAAACATTTGCATAGAATTATATCCCCTTCGGCGTGATCGGCAGGCGAGGTTATTTTTTGGTTTCGGGCAGATCCGATTTTTTCATGATTGTATTTTAAACTGGACTACTGTTGTATTAATTCTTTACTTTCGATACGCAGCGCCCAAATCGCTATTATTATATTAAATGATAGGAATTTAGTATGTCGCCTAATTGGCATTTCCATAGAGCAATTCTTACTGGGTGAATTGGTTAGCTTAGTAGCTGATCCAGGTCCGACCTATTGTTCCAGATTTTACATGTATATAAACAGTAATAGTTGTTATTGTAAAAAAATTAGAAGAGGGGTCTCACAAGCATCCGTTAAATTGGGCCCCCGCAATTCGTAAGGACGGCCCTGAGCTGAACCACCTACATTCTGCATTTAATTAAAACTGGTGCGATCACTTCAGTTATATAGAAAAAAAGATAGCCCGTAGCGTGCGGGAGGGAGGGGGCTGGGTGGCCGCCGTCGCCCCCAACCCCTGTGTTTTGTCTGGCCCCCTCTGCTTGTTTGCTCTACTTAGTAACATTTCTGCCTGCCTCCCCCCCCCCCTGCTATTGGTCTTGTCCCTGCTGTAGAATTTTCACGCTTCGGGGCTGCATTTTGCTGAGGACGCACATACATATCAATAAATTAAACGATTCGGGGGGGGGGGGGGTTCATTAGGTTTCAGAAAAACAAATAAGAGCCAAGATTTAATATGTAAACAATGCAAAGGAATGTTCGCAAATCCAGTTTGAACTGGATTGAAGTCTCCGTGCGCTTAATGAAATATTGGATCAATCCTATGAATATTAAGCTATATGTGTGTGTGTGTGTGTGTGTGTGTTTGTTTGTGTGGGAGTGAGGTGCTACAAGTATAAAATGGAGGGCTTGGAATTTGGAGCCATCCGCACGTGCCCATTGTAACCACCGTTAGACCGGCCCCCTGAATACAATTTTTTTTTGTAATTTGTTGTAATGTGAACATATTACACTTGCTCCTCTAGAATATAGTATGTGTCATTCATTTCAATGCCAATACCGTTCTCGCTGTGTTCAATGTTAACTGTCTTGTCCATACTGGCATTGACATCTTTGAGTGAATGACTGGACACGTTCAGACCCTCAGTCGATGATGGACCTAGAGACTTGTCATAACAGGTGTCGTTTAGCATGGAGTTGTCAGGCATGGAGTTGTAAGGATTTGTGAAGTCATGAGACACCTCACCCAGTTTGGAGTAGGCAGGAGCTATTCCGTCATTTTGACGTGAGTCGGCGAACGTCTGGGCAGATGTCATATCGTCGTTTTTGTATTCGGGCATGTCGTATACCGAAGCATAATCGGTATCAGCGCTGTGCAGCGTATTGCTCTCACTTGCTGTCGCCGCCTCGCTTGGAACAACGTCTTCGTATAGGGCCTCGCACGTTTCAGGTATGGTGTCTTGCATGACGTAACCTAGCTCTGTTTCTATTGGCTGTGATGGTTTATGCCTGGCACCATGACTGGGTACCAGATAGCCTTCATCGTCCGTGCTAAATGTTTCAATGGGCGTTGGTATTATTGTGTCCACCTTAGGGACCGTAGTTAGGTTTATTATATTCTGACGGGTTTCAATATCACCTTTACGTTTAAAGAAACGAAGTGAAATTGCATTTCTCTTGTACATGAAGATTACAATTCCAACTAAAATTGCGAGAAGTAAGACGCTAAGCACAATTCCAAGAACTATAGACAGAGTATTATCACTGGAACCATTGTCGTATTCAGCAGTATCTTTTGTTTGTGAAGTTTCTACTGTCACGTTTTGTTCGTGCGTCACTTCCGCTGTGACGTCAGATGTTGAGCTGAAAATTGGACGAGTCGATTTTAGAGTAGAAAGGGGTGTCGAGAAGTAATTTGGTCTTTCTGAAGACACGTGCGAAGAGAAACAGAGCGTGGAATTAACAATGGTTTCGTCCAATATAGTCCAGTTGTTGAGTATGACACATTCAGCCTGAAGTTGACCTGTCTGCTGGCCACCTCTGTTCAATATTATTATCAAGCACGTTCCACTTTGTTGGAACATAGTTGAACAAGTTATATGATTCGGAAGTATCACACAACCTTTCCTATGGACATTGTTATCGTATTGGTAGTCGCTGTAATTGTAGATATAGGTCACTCTGGCCTCATTTACTTCTACTTTAAAAGACGCTTCACATGTGATGTCGGGCGTGCGTAAACAGGCTACGAACCTACAAGTTTGAAAATATTTTACAGCATTTAAATCTAAGATGCACATAGTTGAACGTGACACACATTCTAAGCAAATGTTATATATATTTTCAAGTTTTTAATACATGTATATTTTGATAAGATGCGGTAAAATTAATTATATGAGTATAATGACAGCATATTCTAAAAAAACGACAAAAGACTAAAATATAAATAATTAATTAATATTGGTACAGCTAAGTGACAGTACATGTTCAAATCTGGGTTTATTTGGGAAAGATTCATATGAGAAGCAATACAATGACGTATTTCTAATTGTACAGAACAGTGGTTCTCAGATAATGTCATGAGGGTCGCGACATAATTCACTTGGACAATTAGCAGGTTGCGAATCCATATGTAAATATGTAAAATTCTGCGTCTATATAAGTTAAAAATGTAAAATTTTTGTTAGTCTTCAAAGTAAAAAATAGAAACGATATACATAAAATTAATGACACGTTTTGATTTTTTTTCCAAACATGGGGTTCTGGAAAATAAAAACGGTTTTCATGTGGTTGGGAAAAGAGTAAAACGGTTTTCATGTTGTTGGAAAAAGAGTAAAACGGTTTTCATGTGGCTGGGGAGAAGAAAACACTATTTTTAGTAGGTCGCGAATCGTAAAGTTTTAGAACCACTGATTACATAAATTGTGCTCGAATTTCTAATAGCCATAGATAGATTTCAAACAGTACTAAGACGAAGTGAGATAACCTGAAGGAAAGAAAGAAAGATTGATGTAGAGTCCTAGTTTTTACGAATGAAAAATTACTTGATATAGTAAATAAATACAAGACAGGAACATGCTACACATAAACACACCAGTAAATAAATACAACACAGGAACATGCTACACATAAACACACCAGTAAATAGAACTATGCAAACCGATATTTTGGAACGAAGATGTCAAGTACAGAGATATATTATTAAAAAAAAAACACTTTATTATCTTACTGAGTAGAGAGGTGAAAATGGCTTCTTTTTAGTCTGTCTGCCCATGCGTCTATAAATTTAAATTAAAAAAAAATATGAAAATAAATGAATTGACTTACTGCGTCAAAAAGTTAAAGTCAAATGTCACATTGACATCCGCTCTATAAATAGAGAACACAGGAACGTAATCTGGTTGGTCGTTAAGTGAACAATACAAACACATCCATTGAGTTAGAAACAGAGATAAACTGGAGTAAATCACTTTCATGGTGAATAGGAGTTTGAAAATCAATGTCAGATTCGCTTTAATGAAAAATTGGTTTAAAACATATGTCTACGCATATATATATATATATATATATATATATATATATATATATATATATATGGGAGCTTATGGGAAAATGTGGGAGCTTATGGGAATATGCGGGAGCTTATGGGAAAATGCGGGAGCTTATGGGAATATGCGGGAGCTTATGGGAATATGCGGAGTTAATGGGAATATTTGGGAGCTTATGGGGATATTTGCGAGCTTATGGGAATATGCGGGAGCTTATGGGAATATATGGGAGCTTATGGGAATATGTTGGAGCTTATGGGAATTTGCGGGAGATTATGGGGAAATGCGGGAGCTTATGGGGATATGTGGGAGCTTATGGGAATATGCGGGAGCTAATGGGAATATGCGGGAGCTTATGGGAATATGCGAAGCTTATGGGAATATGCGGAGCTTATAGGAATGTGCGGGCGCTTACGGGAAAATGAGGGAGCTTATGGGAATGTGCGGGAGCTTACGGGAATATGAGGGAGCTTACGGAAATGTGCGGGAGCTTATGGGAATGCGCGGGAGCTTATGGGAATGCGCGGGAGCTTATGGGAATATGCGGGAGCTTATGGGAATAGGCGGGAGCTTATGGGAATATGCGGGAGCTAATGGGAATAGGCGGGAGCTTATGGTTATATGCGGGAGCTTATGGGAATATGCGGGAGCTTATGGGAATATGCGGGAGCTTATGGGAATATATGGGAGCTTATGGGAATATGCGGGAGCTTCTGGGAATATGCGGGAGCTTATGGGAATATTTGGGAGCTTATGGGAATATGCGGGAGCTTATGGGAATATGCAGGAGCTTATGGGAATATGCGGGAGCTTATGGGAATACGCGGGAGCTTCTGGGAATATTTGGGAGCTTATGGGGATGTGCGGGAGCTTATGGAAATGTGCGGGAGCTTATGGGAATATACGGGAGCTTATGGTTATATGCGGGAGCTTATGGGAATATGCGGGAGCTTATGGGAATATGCGGGAGCTTATGGGAATATATGGGAGCTTATGGGAATATGCGGGAGCTTCTGGGAATATGCGGGAGCTTATGGGAATATTTGGGAGCTTATGGGAATATGCGGGAGCTTATGGGAATATGCAGGAGCTTATGGGAATATGCGGGAGCTTATGGGAATACGCGGAAGCTTCTGGGAATATTTGGGAGCTTATGGGGATGTGCGGGAGCTTATGGAAATGTGCGGGAGCTTATGGGAATATACGGGAGCTTATGGGAATATGCGGGAGCTTATGGGAATATGCGGGAGTTTATGGGAATATGCGGGAGCTTATGGGAAGTAGCGGGAGCTTATGGGAATATGCGGGAGCTAATGGGAATAGGCGGGAGCTTATGGTTATATGCGGGAGCTTATGGGAATATGCGGGAGCTTATGGGAATATGCGGGAGCTTATGGGAAAATGCGGGAGCTTATGGGAATATGCGGGAGCTTATGGGAATATGCGGAGTTAATGGGAATATTTGGGAGCTTATGGGGATATTTGCGAGCTTATGGGAATATGCGGGAGCTTATGGGAATATATGGGAGCTTATGGGAATATGTTGGAGCTTATGGGAATTTGCGGGAGATTATGGGGAAATGCGGGAGCTTATGGGGATATGTGGGAGCTTATGGGAATATGCGGGAGCTAATGGGAATATGCGGGAGCTTATGGGAATATGCGAAGCTTATGGGAATATGCGGAGCTTATAGGAATGTGCGGGCGCTTACGGGAAAATGAGGGAGCTTATGGGAATGTGCGGGAGCTTACGGGAATATGAGGGAGCTTACGGAAATGTGCGGGAGCTTATGGGAATGTGCGGGAGCTTATGGGAATGCGCGGGAGCTTATGGGAATGTGCGGGAGCTTATGGGAATATGCGGGAGCTTATGGGAATAGGCGGGAGCTTATGGGAATATGCGGGAGCTAATGGGAATAGGCGGGAGCTTATGGTTATATGCGGGAGCTTATGGGAATATGCGGGAGCTTATGGGAATATGCGGGAGCTTATGGGAATATATGGGAGCTTATGGGAATATGCGGGAGCTTATGGGAATATGCGGGAGCTTATGGGAATATTTGGGAGCTTATGGGAATATGCGGGAGCTTATGGGAATATGCAGGAGCTTATGGGAATATGCGGGAGCTTATGGGAATACGCGGGAGCTTATGGGAATATTTGGGAGCTTATGGGGATGTGCGGGAGCTTATGGAAATGTGCGGGAGCTTATGGGAATATACGGGAGCTTATGGGAATATGCGGGAGCTTATGGGAATATGCGGGAGCTTATGGGAATATGCGGGAGTTTATGGGAATAGGTGGGAGCTTATGGGAAGTAGCGGGAGATTATGGGATTATGTGGGAGCTTATGGCAATATGTGGGAGCTTATGAGAATATGCGGGAGCTTATGACAATATGTGGGAGCTTATGAGAATATGCGGGAGCTTATGGGAATATTTGGGAGCTTATGGGAATATGCGGGAGCTTATGGGAATATGCGGGAGCTTATGGGAATATTCGGGAGCTTATGGGAATATGCGGGAGCTTATGAGAATATGTGGGAGCTTATGGGAATATGTGGGAGCTTATGGGAATATGTGGGAGCTTATGAGAATATGCGGGAGCTTATGAGAATATGCGGGATCTTATGGGAATATTTGGGAGCTTATGGGAATATGCGGGAGCTTATGGGAATATGCGGGAGCTTATGGGAATACGCGGGAGCTTATGGGAATATATGGGAGCTTATGGGGATGTGCGGGAGCTTATGGAAATGTGCGGGAGCTTATGGGAATATACGGGAGCTTATGGGAATATGCGGGAGCTTATGGGAATATGAGGGAGCTTATGGGAATATGCGGGAGCTTATGGGAATATGCGGGAGCTTATGGGAATATGCGGGAGCTTATGATGATATGCGGGAGCATATGGGAATAATGGGGAGCTTATGGGAATATGCGGGAGCTTATAGGAATGTGCGGGAGCTTATAGGAATATGCGGGAGCTTATGGGAATATGCGGGAGCTTATGGGAATATGCGGGAGCTTATAGGAATGTACGGTAGCTTATGGGAATATACGGGAGCTTATGGGAATATGCGGGAGCTTATGGGAAAATGTATATATATATATATATATATATATATAATATATATATATATATATATTTGTGTGTGTGTGTGTGTGATCGCGCGCGCCTGCTTGCCAATCATCTATCTACTATCTTTTTTACTATTTACCTTTCTATGTACAAATATATTTATCTAGCTATCTCTCTTTTGTCTATCTGTCTTTGTATTACCTATGTATAAATATACTTACATATTAATCTTGCTGTCTAACCTTTTTACTATCATTGTACTATATATTGATGTATCATTGTACTATATATTGATCTATCATTGCCCTATATATTGATCTATCATTGTCCTATATATTTATCTATCATTTGTCCTAAATATTGATCTATCATTGTCCTAAATATTGATCTATCATTGTCCTAAATATTGATCTATCATTGCCCTATATATTGATCTATCATTGTCCTAAATATTGATCTATCATTGTACTATATATTGATCTATCATCGTCCTATATATTGATCTATCATTGCCCTATATATTGATCTATCATTGCCCTAAATATTGATCTATCATTGTCCTAAATATTGATCTATCATTGTACTATATATTGATCTATCATCGTCCTATATATTTATCTATTATTGTCCTAAATATTGATCTATCATTGCCCTATATATTGATCTATCATTGTCCTAAATATTGATCTATCATTGTCCTAAATATTGATCTATCATTGTACTATATATTGATCTATCATCGTCCTATATATTGATCTATCATTGCCCTATATATTGATCTATCATTGTCCTAAATATTGATCTATCATTGTCCTAAATATTGATCTATCATTGTACTATATATTGATCTATCATCGTCCTATATATTGATCTATCATTGTCTTAAATATTGATCTATCATCGTCCTATATATTGATCTATCATTGTACTATATATTGATCTATCATTGTACTATATATTGATCTATCATTGTACTATATATTGATCTATCATCGTCCTATATATTGATCTATCATTGTACTATATATTGATCTATCATTGTACTATATATTGATCTATCATTGTACTATATATTGATCTATCATTGTACTATATATTGATCTATCAATCTAGTCCATCGATCTTTTTTGTATGCATGTGTTTACACATCTACACATCTGGCATCTAATATTAACTATAAGAAATATTTAATCAAATAATCTATTCATGTTCGATCTATCCATATTAGGATATATCCATCAATCGATTTAGTTTTTTTAATCTATGTATATACTATCACATATCAATGTATCATATCATATATCTATCGTCTATTTATTATATATCCATATACTATCTTTCTACTGTATATATATATATATATATATATATATATATATATATATATTAGCTATATATTAACTATATATCTACCTTCATTTCGTATCTTATTCTTATACACATGAAAATTAAAGATCCCACTCCATTTACGTCCCTTTCATTAAATTCTTTGAATAATACTTATATAGATTTAGTAATCTATGTAAAAAGCACACAATGCCTACACACACACACATAATAACAATTATTTCCTCACTATTTGAAAAACAAAAAAAGTTATATCTTAATATTTTGCACGGTGTTCAACAATCTAGCTATATAACAAAATAGTCTGTTTAAGAAGCGACGACATCTTGTTTCATGCTAGCACCTCTTTTACAGCACCTGCCTATATATCTTACCCATGGTCTTAACTAACTACAAGAGGAAATATTAAATACAACACTAATATTTATTTTATCAATAGTAAAAGTACTTTGACTTCATTGATAATAAATGCAAATAGAGGGTGTGTGGGGTGGGGGGGGGAGGAGTCCAAAGCAAACAGACACATAAGTCATGGTGGGGAAATACGTCGAGTTTATAGATTACACAAGTGTTATGATAAAAAAAGAGATAAGAGAAATTGGAAAAATTTGGCAGTCACATAGCATAAGATGGCTTCACGTTTTATACAAAGTAGACGACATGAGATATTTTTAAATATATCATTTATTTACAAGTAGGTAAACAGTGCCGAACCTAGGGATTTGGGGGCCCCGGGTTGCTTGGCCTCTTTGGGGGCCCCCGCATTTTGATATTCGACACCATGACATGAGATAATGTACTTAATATTTAATGTAAAAAAATATTTGGGCACCCCTCAAGCTGGGGCCCGGGGGGACTTTCAAATCGGGAACCCCCTCCCCCACCAAAAGTAGGCCTCTGCAGGTTAATCTATCTATCTATCTATCTATCTATCTATCTATCTATCTATCTATCTATCTATCTATCTATCTATCTATCTATCTATCTATCTATCTATCTATCTATCTATCTATCTATCTATCTATCCATCCATCCATCCATCCATCCATCCATCCATCCATCCATCCATCCATCCATCCATCCATCCATCCATCTATCAATCCATCCATCTATCAATCTATCTATCTATCTATCTATCTATCTATCTATCTATCTATCTATCTATCTATCTATCTATCTATCTATCTATCTATCTATCTATCTATCTATCTATCTATCTATCTATCTATCTATCTATCTATCTATCTATCTATCTATCTATCTATCTATCTATCTATCTATCTATCTATCTATCTATCTATCTATCTATCTATCTATCTGTCTGTCTGTCTGTCTGTCTGTCTGTCTGTCTATCTATCTATCTATCTATCTATCTATCTATCTATCTATCTATCTATCTATCTATCTATCTATCTATCTATCTATCTATCTATCTATCTATCTATCTATCTATCTATCTATCTATCTATCCGTTTGGTTGGGTTTCTTTATGGTGTGGTCGTTTTGGTTGGCTACGGGGGATCATGCTGGCTCGTAAAAGCCCATGACGAGCAGCAAAAGAGAGGGGGAAAAATAACCCAGTTATGGCGACATTGGTTTTTTTTTTTTAGTCAGTGGTAGAAGAGTTTTAAAATAATGTTGCTCAGCTTATGTGCTTGAAAGACAACATTTCTATTAAACAGGCGAAGATCCAGTGGCGTCGATAGAGGGGACCCGGGATTTTCAGGTGTCCCGGTGTGAGTCACATTTTATTGGCGCCTTCCTTCCAATCAGAAATTATATAATA
>JAGDYQ010000032.1:5588014-5603014 GCA_021962125.1 Bulinus truncatus | reverse complement strand
TTGAACTCGTACTTTTATATATGTATTTATTAATGTAATATTTATGGTGTTCAGAGTAATTGATATATAGTGTTTTGATTGTGTGAGTAGTTTCCCCTTGGTTATTATTTCTAAAACCAAATGTGGTCTATATTTTGAAAATGATGTTCACTTAGAGGTGTAATTCAAACAACGACTCAAGGGGGGATAAGTAGGGATACTTACAGTACACTTAATTTTTATGACAAATATAACATCATTACTAAAATACTTGTTTTTTTTTTTCTTTCTTATGTGGCATACTCTGTGGATAACACTAGTTGTATAATTGTCTAAGACAGGGGTGGGCTGATCTTGCGGAGCGCGGACCTCAATGGGTTCTTATATTTGACAGAATGGGCCGTACTTTAAAAAAAAAAGCCAGTTTGAAGTGTTTCTATGAACTAAGATAGATTGTTTAAGTAACTAAAGCAGAATGACAGGTGAGGGAACTTTCACCTCGACCAGAAACATTTCCCGTGGGACTCATCAGAGATGGAACCAGGAGGTAGGTGGTTGACAGTCACGCGCTGCTGCTCACGACTATTTCTCTCTCAACTGGACTATTTTTCGTATGGTGCCCTGCTTTCACCCCTCCTCCTACCCCACCATAGGCGATAGTGCGATGGCATAGGATGCACCAAGGAAGATATAACTTGGACTTTCACCTTGAACTGAAATACCCATTTGATCGTAACCGGATGGCGAACCCATGACCTTCAGATCTATAGACGAGCGCTTTACTGTTTAAACATCCTTCCCCCACCTGGGTGTGACATATCTGCCTTCATTCCGTATAGCAGACTCTAGGCTTGTGCACGCTAGCCTTTTTTTTTTTCGTTTAATTTCAATGATCTAGGCCAGTAGTCGGCAAAGTGCAACTCCAGAGCCGCATGTGGCTCTTTGACTCCTTAAGTGCGGCTCTCGCATTCAATTTAGTTGTATTTAGTATACAACTTATCTAGTATACAACTTATTTAGTGTACTACTTATTTAGTGTAATAAAAGGTCACTAAACAAACAGATTTGGCTCCCAATTTAAAAAAAAAATTGTTATAATGTTCACATATGGCTCTTTGGCTAATACGTTTGCCGAACACTGGTCTAGGCCTACATTTTCTATTTCAATGTATCATTATTATCGTCATTATATTTTCGTTTTGATTTAATGGTTCATCGTGTTTATAGTTACAAAGCATGTAACAACACTTCATACAGACGACACGGAATAAACGAATTTCTAAAAAAAATCACAAAAAAAAAACAACAAAAAACAACAATTTTAATTGGATGAATAATTGTGTTTATTAAGTGAACGTTAAATAATAAGTCACGGTGGATAATGTTATCAAACACCCAAAAAAGGAAGGGATTAAACAAAGAGTAAGAGGAAAGAGAGAGAGAGAGAAAGCTTAAGTAAAAATGAAAAAGAGCGTTCTAATGGGAAGTAAATGCGGCGTGGGAAAACATGGCCCCCATGGGCCCCAACTAGAGAAAACTGTACAACATCGCCCCCCATTAGAGATATGGAGACCGTATTCTCACAAAGGAATCGAAAGAAGGACAGGAAATAGAATAGAGTGAAACAAATAAAAAATTAAAGTTTTCTAATTGTTATTTGTCAATCTACGCATTTGTCAATATTCACCTTGGTCAATGTTCACATTTGTCCATGTTCACATTAGTCTATGTTCACATTTGTCAAAAATAGTTTTAAGAAGACCAAAAGCGTAGCCATCAATTCCAACCGATACTGTATAGATATTTGGCTCTAGCGATGACGTCATTGCTATAGTCTGCTGGTGTGGAGCCACACACACTTACACACACACACTCGCACTCACACTCACACACACACTCACACAAACACACACTCACACTCACACACACACTCACACTCACACACACTCACACACACTCACACACTCACACACACACACTCACACACACACACTCACACACTCACACGCACAAACACACTCACACATACACTCACACACTCACACACAATCTCTCACACACACACACATTAACACACACTCACACACACACTCACACAAACACACTCAATCACACACAATCACACACACACACATTAACACACACTCACACACACACTCACACACACACACTTACACACACACACTCACACACACACACTTACACACACACACTTACACACACACACTCACACTCACACTCACACACTCACACTCACACACACACTCACACTCACACACACACTCACACACACACTCACACACTCACACGCACACACACACTCACACTCACTCACACACTCACACACAATCTCTCTCACACACACACATTAACACACACTCACACACACACTCACACAAACACACTCACACACACTCAAACACACACTCACACATTAACACACTCAATCACACACACTCACACTCAAACACACACATTAACACACACTCACACTTACACACACACTCTCACACACGCACACTCAAACACACACTCACACACACACTCACACACACACTCACACACACTCACACACTCACATACTCTCTCACACACACATTAACACACACTCACACACACACTCACACTCACACATACACTCACACATACACTCACACACACTCACACACTCACCCTCACACACACACTCACACACACACAAACACACACATTAAAACACACTCACACTCACACACACACTCACACACACACACTCACAAACACACTCACACTCACACTCACACACACTCACACACTCACACACTCAATCACACACATACACACTCACACACAAACACACACTCACACGTTCCACCGGTTGAGTACCGCGACTTTCGAGCATACCAGCCTTTCCATAATTTCAGTGCTCTCTCTAACATGAAACATTATGTGTTTATGTGTTCCTTGAATTTCTGAGACTTTTCATAATTTCCCACAAAATATTTTCAATCGCAAAATATTAAAAAAAAAATAATAATATTTCTGCCAAAAAAACTTAAATTTTAAATTTTTACAAAACAATTCCCATTAAAAGATTTGACAATATATATATAGTTATGTATGTATGTATGTATAAATAATTACAGACCTGTTTGATGAAATTGATTAAGATTTTGTTGATCATCATGTCGATATGTTCACAGCTGTTCCATTTCACAGAAGTACAATTTAGGCCTGACGTGTTTTTATCACACTATTAAAAACACAAATAAATATATAAAAATACGCAAATTTATCTGCTTAGGCGTCATTTTAAAAAAAAAGATGTAGTGAACAAGCTACAGCTGTATGCTTATCACAGCGTATGAAATTGTTGTATGTACCATTTTAATAACATAACTTCAATAAACATGAATGAAGTGTATTTATAAAAAAAGCTTTATAGAGAGAAACAAACAATGACAGGTGTAAGTAAATGTTAGATTGTTTGTTTTTATCAACCATACAAGTTTCGTTCCATCTCAATGGGTAGTTTAAGTGTAATTAATTATTTGAGTATTTTACTATGTTAAAGTAATCACGCTATAAGAGAGAGATAAAGAGAGAGGGGGCAGGGAGGGAGAGAGAGGGAAGGGGGGAAGGAGGGAGGGAGGCAGGAAGGGGGAGAGAGGAGGGAGGGAGAGAAGGAGATGGGAGAGGGAGGGACGGAAGGAGAGAGAAAGGGAGGGAGGGAAAGAGAAATGAAGGGAGGGAGAGAGAGGGGGAGGGAGGAAGGGTGGGAGAGAGAGGGAGGAGATAAAGAGAGAGGGGGTAGGAGGGAGAGAGAGAGAGGGAAGGGGGAGATGGGAGGAGGAGAGGAGGGGAGGAGCAGAGAGGGGTAGAGAGGGAGGGAGAGATGAGAGAGAGAAGAGGGAGAGAGAGGGAGATGGGAGAGGAAAAGAAAAAGGGAGGGAGGAGAGAGGGAAGAGGGGGAAAAACAGAAGGTAAACAGAAAACTCTTTTTTTAAAGCCTTAAAAAGCCGGGAACTTGCAACCAATATATATATATATATATATATATATATATATATATATATATATGTATATATACATATAGTAGTATATATATATACATATATATTGGCTGTTAATCGATTAAAAAAATGTAATCGAAATTAACCCCTTACACTCATTAAAAAATTTTTATCTTTGAAAATTACTTCTTATATAACTTTTAATCGAAAAAATACTGTATACTGAAATAGCTTGGTGAAATGTTTTGCCGCTCTTGGTGGTACAAGTCATCAATTCTGTTGTTGATCACAGATCTAGAAGGTAAAGTGTATGACTGATTTCCAGTGGCAAATTCGAATGACATCCTGCGGTCCCTCGTCGGTTACAATGTTTATTGGCCGATTATTCCTGGCAACCTCATTGGGCGATAGTGTTGGTTATTCTGTTATATTTCGTTTGGTTTATTAGTTTTGTCTCTTCCTTATGTTCAAACAATGTAGTTTTGGCGATGAGTCGATTGGACTTAAACGCTTGATACAGCCGATGTCGATGGAATGTCATGATTGATGAACGCGTGCTTGGATTGTAAATGATATGTCAAAGATGAATTGCTGCGATGGTATTTAAATTCTTTTTGCAGTATCGCCAGTCAACAATACTACTAGTTTAGACAATAAAAAATTCCCGTGCAAAATTGTTTTTTTTCTGTTTGCGATTCCATCTTAAGAATGGAGAAAGGATTATGAACTTTGCAGAATTACACTGTGACTAAATGTGACAGGGGAGAAAGGAAATCCCGATGATACTTACCTTAACTTCAAAAAGTGTAGTGAAATTCCGTTATTTATCGATTTGGCGCTATTCTGAACTTTCAGCATTTTGGTCAAATTAACGCATTTAGGTGCTGCATTGGGAAAATTTTAACTGCATATTGTTTTTGACGCGTTAATCGAGCGCTAACGCAGTTTAATCAGCAGCCCTAATATATAGAAATACTTGCCAGCGTGTAAGTTGTGCAGTGTGTAAAAGTGGGAGACGATTATGTAGGTAAGAGAGAGAAAGAGATAGTGTGTTTGGGAAGGAGAGAGAAATATAGAGAAAAAAAGAGATAGGCTGTGTAGGTGCGTGCGAAAGAGAGAGAGAGAGAGAGAGAGAGAGAGAGAGAGAGAGAGAGAGAGAGAGAGAGAGAGAGAGAGAGAGAGAGAGAGCAGCTGAAAGCAAGAATAAACCCTGTTGTTATGTATATGGACCAGTATATGTTGAAAAAGATGAATAATTCGTCAGACTTGTGGTTACCGACAACCTGCATGATGCCGTAAGCTTTCCCACTGTCCCCGTAACCATTCGTCTTTTCTATGTACTTCCGCCCCTGGATTCTCTACTGGCTATGGCAGCGATGACGGAAGCTTGGATACCTCAAAAAAATATGTTGCAGTATTTCCTCCTCTACATTTAAAAAAAAACTATAAGTTGTGTGCTGATTTATTATGAAATACATGACAGTGTATTAATTTAAAAAAAAAAAAAAAAAAGATTTGTATGCAAATATAAATTCCGTATAATTTATGGATCCATGTGTCACTGTTGTAATAATACCGCCAAATTTATATTACTGAATTTTTGTTTGTGCTCACCCGAGTTATCCAACTCACAATGTAAAAGGGCTTTCTGTATTATGTTTTTAAAAAGCAATAATTAAACAGCCACGTCTCGTTTTTTTCCCGCTATTTACAAAAAATGTAACTCGACATTTGTAGATTTCTTAACATGTTCATACTTTTTTTCATATTATCATATAATAATTTAAATGAAACAAAGACCTAATATATTTTTAGCATAAAAATGAGATTAAAATAGGTCATGGAATTTATTAACTTTAAATTTTATTAATCAATTTTACGAAAAGTACAGTCAGAAATCTCAAATATGTCATTAAACAATTGGCCAAACATGCATCCATGGGTAAAGCGAATTTTATTTATAACGAAATTTTTATAATTAAAATATGTCAAAGTATCAATGAGAAAAAAGTCTTATAATCTAAACTATAAACAAGTCTTATAATCTAAACTATAAAGAAATCTTATCCTCAGAAAAATTAAATTATTGGTCAGCATAAAGTGAATTCTTAATGAGAAAGAAATTTTTTATAATTCAAAATATGTCAAAGTATCTATGAGAAAAAAAAAAGTCTTAGTAGAATCGGAAAACTATAAACAAGTCTTATAATTCCAACTATAGAATTTTATCCTTGAAAATTAAATTTTTTTGGTCACATAAAGCAACTTTTATTTTATAACGAAATTTTATAATTAAAGGAAAAATAAAAGTATCTATGAGAAAAAAAGTCTTTATAATCTAAACTATAAACAAGTCTTATAATCTAAACCATAAAGAAATCTTATCCTCAGAAAATTAAATTTTTTTGGTCACATTTTTTTTTAATTCCCTAAATAAAAATGACCTCACTTAAAGACATGAAATAAATTGAAAAGTTTTGTTCTAAATGGCATAGCATTTTGAATGAAGTGTTATGGGAAAGCATTTAGAAGGCTCCATAGAACTATATGCATTATGTTTTTTTTTTTAATTATTATATTTTTAAATGTTGTACGAACTACCTATATGTTGTATTTTAATTGATATAAGAAGTAGTAAATAAAAAGCTTAGTACTTAAAATATAAATATCAACATACAGTATTTATCAGCTGTTGTTTGATAACATGTTTTGTTTTTGTTTAAATATGGCAGGTCAATGCGCACTTCGCTGTAAGATGCTTCCACACCTGTAGTGATAATATAAAACCATTGTGGATACATTTTTTAAATACATTTTTTTTTTCCTTTTGAAAAATAACAACAACAAAATTGGCCTTATTGCAACAGTAAAATAAAAGCTACATTTTAATAAAAGTAGGTTTATATATTAAAATTAACTTTAAATAATTCTGATGAAAACATGAAGTTATAAAGCTTTATCCATTTTTTTCGTTCTGTTTGATTTCAAATTCTTAATGTCAAATTAATAGAGTCTGTTTATCTGTAATGATCCGTAAATAAAGTGAATGGTTAAACTTAGTTTTAAAATATTGTTAATACATATATCCATTCATACAATCCTATATATATATATATATATATATATATATATATATATATATATATATATATATTGTTACGGGTTCGGTTTAATTTAATTGTGAAGATGCCAATTGTATTATTGTCTGCCTCTTTCACTTTCATTGACTGTTCTTTAGACACAACTCAAGAAACAATTGAACAAAATATAACTACTTATTTAACATCTATTCACATCTATTTACACGATAAGGCAAAATGTCCATACATGAAGAACTCACTCTTAAAGTTCATAATAAAATCACTCTGCCTTTACTCTATCTAGCCAAATATTCTGTGCCTGTTCCTAATCTACATATGTATATAGCCCTATTCACACACACTTACCCACACATATAAATATATATTACACCCAAATAGAAAAAAAAATTTCAAATGCAAATTCAAGATTGGTACAAATACGTCATATCTCTGAATTAGGTCAGCGCGTTGATGTGGGTGCAAGTATGAAGACTATCTACATAGTATTGCGTTTTACCTAGATGACAATTAGTAAGTAGCAAGATGCATTGTTTCTAATGAAGCTGGACTCTGACTCTACAAAATCAGTCTGCGTACTCATTGTACTTTATGTTGTCGAAAAAAGAAAACATGGCGACTTCGATAACATATATAATAAAAGCACAACATACATTGAATTGATGTAAAAAGTTAAATAATTCAATCGGATAAGAACCCCTGACGGTGTGATAGATTCTTCTTTTGATTGAAGCAACATACGTACTGGGATAAAGGTAATGAATAGACCATAGGTTAATCATAGTGGGAAATTTCTAACGGTTTATAGGGTTAGAGAAATCGGATGATAACATGAGAATGGTTTTAAAAAATAAACTTATTTTTATAGTATAAATATGTTTATAATATTTCATTAGAAATACATTTTATAACATTATTTAAATGAATAAAATAAAAAGAAAAAATTGCAAACAATCATACCAGCAGTCAAGCTAGTCCCAATATGGGCAGTACGAAAATGATGAACATCATTTCTGAGGCTAAAGGGAAGCAATTCTGGATGGGCAATAACTATTGTTTGACGTTTCGAGATGCACGCAATAAATATAGATTTGTTTTTGCTTTATATATGTAAGCTTTACCACCGTTAAAAAAATGTGTCTATTCTGTTTACATTATTGATTTGAAATAGCGGTTCTAAATTTGTATTGAAAAAAAATCGATGTCGATTTACATAACAGTTGTTTTTTTTAATTATATATCCACACCTAGCACTTAACCCAACACCAAACGACAAACATACATATACAAACATATCATGCATACAAACATATCGCCCATAAATCAATAGATACAGCCTAGTCGTCTCTCAGTCCGACCCACAAACATATTGCTGCACACATGCAGACACACATACAGTCACATTATGCCACACACACATACACACACACACACATCTATTTCATTTCCCGCTGCTTGGATTGATAGTCTCTTTTTAAATACAGTTTGATTATCTTAATTGGGACATATTGGGACTGAGGTTTATTTGTCCCACTTAAGCGGCTGTCCTAATTAAACATATAAATTGATTACAGTCTTCTTATTTGGCTTTTGAGATTTGTCCTAAATAAGGCTGTCCTAATTAAGGGAGTCCACTGTATTCCAATCATAAGACGGACGTTCTGACATTGGACAAGCCTGCAACTATTGAGATAACTTGTTTTTCTTAAAGGCTGAGTGGGGTGGGGAAGTTTGTTTATATTTAGCAATTCGTAAAAGTTTAAGATATAACAGCTGAAATCAAAATGAATAGACGTTGAAGTGGGTAGGGCAAATAGAAAGAATGGAAAACAACAGAGGTCCAAAAAGTATATATAAGACAACACCCACTGAGAAAGGCCTAAAGGCGACCAAGAAGTAAGACGGTTAGAGGAAGTCGGAGAAAGACCTTTAAAGACATAAAAGTGAGAGAGTGGAGAAGAAGACCCTGGATCGGTAAAACCAATGGGAGCAGGGTAGTATGGCAGGCTAGGGCCCTAAATGGGGCTGTGAGAGCCAAAGGAACAGGCAAAAGACAGGTTAACATGTGTAAAATAAGACAACGAAACTACGTACTTAAGATAACATGAATCTGTACATTAGAGAAAATACCTTAATTTTAAATTACCACCCAAGATCAAAAGTAGAATTTACTAGAGCTCATTGACTTCGGTTATACTTCGGATTAGAATGCTATCGATTCTTTTTTTCAGCGAGCAACTTTGTCCCGGTTTTCGTCGAATCGTTGCGGCTTTCACCGATTGCTGACAACGTCATCTAGTTACAGATTTTGACATCTTGAAACTTTGGCGATTTTTTTTGCACTTTTGAAAGATTGTGTATCTACAATTGTGTCATATAACTAGACCAAAAGTGGTTGAACGTCTCTTCTTAAAAAAAGAAAAACAGCATTTTTAAATGTGAAAATGGTGTTTGATGTCCACTCTAGATGCTAGAACTTGGAGTACATGACGTGGCAAACAGCAGCGCCTGTTAAAATTGGTGGTCTGAGTGTAAGATTTTTAGAGCATTTTCCTAGACCCATGATGTATATATCATTTTGTAGGTCTTGGCCTCGCCGGGCAATGACATTTTTCATTTCGCGACATGACCTCTCAGGGCCGTAAAAGGGGCCTTAGTACCGTTTTTTACTATATAAGCTTTATATTAATAATGGAGCGCTATATCTCAGCAACTATAAGTCCTAGACCCATGATGTATATATCATTTTGTAGGTCTTGGCCTGCCATGTACATCAAAAGTTCATTTCTCGATAGACCCTGAGGGCCGGCTTCAGGGCTCCTAATGGGCTTATATATTATATATACACCTTATACGTTCAATAACCCGTTCATTTGGTGCGAAATACTGCTGCACGTAAGTTTCACCAAGATTTATTAAGAAAACTCATCAAATGAAATAGTAAGCTTGTGTTCTGAGTTTAATTTAAAGTATCAGAGCTTATGCAACAATTCGGATTTGGAGTTTTCGGACTATTAAATGACTATAATTTCGAATGTTTTCAATTATGAGTCCTATTTCAGTAACCACAAACCACTTGTAGTTAGATTTAAGAGAAAATAATTTTTTCAAATATAAAGAAACGTCTTTATAATTAATTTTTTACAGATATATGCATTACACAATTGAATTTATAAACATTTCCAAAATTTACAAATATTTACTGAAAGATAGCATACGTACTGATACATAACATGAAAAAGCGCTAACACGTCCCGTGTCCAGAATGGAACATGCTTAATTGCTTGTTTTTTTATTTCTTCTTTATTTCGGCATATCATATTTTAAATTTAACACTTTTATTTCTTGTTTTAATATTCTGTTGTTTTTCATTTGGTACCGGGTGAAAGCACTGATAACCGAGACACAGTACAATTATTTTAAATTTATCCAAGGAACAGATGAATCTTTATTATCACACAGAGGAACGTCTTGTTTGAACCGATGATTTGGTTCGGAGTATTTCTTTAAATCCTTTTTGCTTTTAGCAAGATTAACTGACTGTTTTCAGCGAACTATGTTTCTGTAGGTATTTGTGATTGTCTAGAAAGACATTGTTTAAAGTGGAAATAGTCGCCTCAATTTTACGTCAGGTTGGTTTTCGTAAAACTTTTTTCTGACTAAGCTTTATAGAGAAAAACAAATACTTTCCCCCGTATGAGCACTTCTTAATAAAATCGACGGTCGTTGGTTAAATGCATTAAAATACCGTCCGAAATATCGAACGCGTTTAGCTGTGTTAAATGCATTAAAATACTGTCTTGGGTTATCGAACGCGTTTAGCTGTGTTAAATGCATTAAAATATCCTCTTGAAATATCGAACGCGTTTAGCTATGTTAAATGCATTAAAATATAGTCTGAAGTATCAACGCGTTACGGCTATGTTAAATGCATTAAAATATAGTCTGAAACATCGAACGCGTTTAGCTATGTTCGATGTATTAAAATATAGTCTGAAACATCGAACGCGTTTAGCTTATGTTAAATGCATGAAAACATCGCTCTGAAATATCGAACGTTCTAGCTAAAATAATAATCAATAAAATGAGAAAGGATTGAAGAGAATTATAAAACCAGCAGACAGCTTCCGCATTGATACGATGCAACATGCTGTTAATCTTATTTGAAAGTGAGACGTGAGACAGTTTAACTGGTTTGGTTCTTATGAAGAGTCGATAAAAACCCTTAAAGGTATTTAAAAATTCATCATAAGATATAATTCTCTAGTATTTGTATCTTTTCTACCTCCCCAATGGAGGGTATTGGCACATGTATAGATTTTGACTCAGAGTTGATCTCAAAATCCAAATTTTATATTTGGTATCCACCACTTTTCCTAAATGTATTAATCTTTCATGCCTTATTTTTCATTCTGTCTTTTTATTACGCTTTACAATCTTCCATAAAGCGTTTACTTGCCTTGTTTACTTTACTGTTTTATGCATTGTTAGGTGTTTTGCTGGAAAAAGAATTGTGGAAGTTTTAATGCCATACGACTTGATAATGGTTTGAGAGCCACTGATCCTTCAGTCTGTCTGTTTTTCCCCACCTACAGATGTAGTATTTATATATATCCTATAATATATTCTCTCTTGTCTGGTCTAGCTCAAATATGTATATAGGTCCGGATGGTAATTTGATAGGGGCGCCTAAGCTATTCAAGATATAGGGGCCCTGTATAGGTCCCCGATATTATGTGCAGAATGGCGCAAGCCGATAGTGAACTCGACTAGCGCCCTATGGGTACAGGGTTCAATCCTGGTAAAGCCAAGAAGAAATTGTAAAGTGCCCTCACTCGGAGATGGTCGCTAGCCATGTCTATAAGCCCGTAGAAAGGGCGTTTGAAAGGACAGCATCTGTTGATGTGTCGATTCGTACACTCCCCAACCATAACCACGTAACATATAGATACACATAGATATCTTAGTTATGGAATTTTTAAAAAATATATTATCAGAGCCAAATATTTAAATATATATAACAACGGGGGTGGGGGCTCTTAAGTTAGGAGATTGTGTAGGTTATACGTTAATCGTGCAATCGCATGTGTCTATTCAACCGTTCTCCCAACCGCAGAGTATTTTTCTCTGACAGTCCATGTGGGGGATGAGGAGATGATATTTACTGAGTTTATATAAACCACCCTATTGGGTCGATCCGAGTCGGCAAAGTTACTATATTTAGACACCGCATATCACAGACTCGGTAAGATTTGAACCCGTAAAACGACAACATGTAGACTCAACCTCTCAACTCAGACATCACACAAACCGCTCATATAAGAGATCTTTAGCTGCTTGTCCATTTTAATTTTTTTTTACCAAAAACGTGGATATGTTACATGTCAGTAAAGACTATTTTTTTCTAGCATACAAATACGTGAAATACTTTTATTCTTTTCAGCGGGAAATATGGAAGTCGGCCTCAAGCACTAAAACAAAATCCCATCCAGAGCATTAAACACAACATAACAGTGAGGGTCTAATTAATGCAGTGGCGTGTCCAGCTAAAATCCGGCCTCGGGGCACTATAGCTTTTAAGCGCTCTCCCCCCCCACCAATTCAAGAAACCATATAATATCACTTACATTTTTTTTGGTTTGCGGACCTTTTGGTGCCCCTTTGTGAGGAGCGCCCAAGTGTGATGCCCCCTGCTCAACCCTAACCCCCCCACCTCCGCTAGTGATTTGAAAGTTAATGCCTATTATTTACTGTATACATGTAGTAAAAAGTAAATTATATCAACAACACTTGGCGAAGGGATACGGTTTTAGCATGCGGCATGCCACGAGGGTGGGTGGAGACCTGCCCTGATTTCTGAGTTAATATCCCTGGAGTCAACTTGCATCAATATATACATGCATACAGATAATCGCTTTTGATCAATTCTATAACCAACCTACAGTGTAAAAAAAGAATCAAAACAACAACAACAACACTGTTTTATGAATAAACTTTTAAAACAAACGTAAATAATTTGGATTTTAAATTGAATCTTTTACATACGTACCTGGGCCACAATTATTAAATTATAAAATTTGTCGGCCCATTTCTCTTATAGTAGTGTACATACATTTTAGAAATTAAACAAAAAAAGAATTAACTTAATTTATCCTTGATGCAAACTAATTCCATCCGTTGGAATATAGGTATTGCGCTCTGGCGATGACGTCATTACTGTAGTCGTTTCCGGCAGAGCCAATGTCAAGGCCTTCCTAAGTCCGAACGTTGCCTGGGCCGGGAAAATTGTATGCAGCGACGCCACCTGGATGAATATATTAATTGAATGAGAGACTTTATTTAGTAAATGGGCGAAGAGAGATCATCCATTGGGTAAGTTTGCATTGTGAAACTGCATAGCGTAACTTCATTATGTATTGAGGAAGTCAGCATTTTTGTAATTGCAATGTGTAATTGTACTGTGTAAATTGAACTGTCAGACAACTAATTCTTACTAAATTTTTGTAAATGTCTTTCAGCTAATCATGTTAGTTTCTTTGAGTTGTATCTAAAAAAAATAGCAGTAAAAAAAAGTAAAAGTTCCCATTATCTCAAATGGGTCATCGGGGCAGATGAAGTGTAAAATTCATATGTTTCTATAACCTCGGCATGTGAAGGGTTCGTGTAGTTAGGGACACCGCTCAGCCGCTTGGAATTCCCCAACTTAAAGTCAGGTGACCAATTTAAAGCTGGGGGGGGTGGACTTGTTGTGGTCGACTTTGAAACAAATTTCAAACGGAATAATTCCGATGATACCCTCCGCGGATCGAACTAAGGTCTCTCAGGTCGACAGTCGAGATAATTAAACCACTCGGCCATCCGTCCCACAAAAAAATTAAGGTGTACATGACGAACAATGAATACATATTGCTATCTGAGTGGCATTCATGGGCAGACGAACTGACTGATGTTCCACTGCTTCCCACTCGCCAAAAAGTCGCTTTACTTTTACATAAAAAGTAAAAAGTAAAGTTCTCTTAAACCCTTATACGCCCCATCGAGGGCAAATGACATGTAGAATCGTCATTCTGTTTCATGTAACCTCGGCATGTGAGGGGATTGTGTAGTTAGCACAACTTGCCCAGCCCCTAATTAAAGTCAGGTTGACCCATTTTAAGCTGGCTGGACTTGGAGACTTACACCAGAGCCTGAAAAAAATCCTGCTGTTCTCATTAAGGTTCGAAACCCAGGAGCTCTCAGGTCGACAATCAAGCGCTCTACAACGCACGACCATCCGTCCCAAGTAAAGGTTCCCATAAAATTGATGCTTATTGGGAAACCTATTATTTGGAGTCCCTACATAAATATCTTTTTTATCTGCCCTGGTCTCATAAAACATACAGAAAAAAAAATGTCCCCAAAATCACTTACATGACGACTTCTACTTAAATGACGATTCTCACTACATGACACTTTCAACTTACATGACTGACGACTTTCACTTACATGACGGGCCTTTCACTTACATGACTGACGACTTTCACTTACATGACTGACGACTTTCACTTCTACATGACGACTTTCACTTACACATCGACGACTTTCACTTACATGACGACTTTCACTTACATGACGACTTTCACGGTTACTGCGTGTGGTCAATGCCGGACCAAACGAAAGAACATAAACAGAATAAACACTAACCGAGCGTCGGCATTTTTTTTAGGTCAGTGGTAGAGTACCCTTTTTAAATAGCGGACACCAATTTTTTATGGAAGACGGATGGTCGTGTGGTATAAACGCCCGACTTATTAGGTGAGTGGTAGAGTACCTTTTTAAATAGCGACACCAATTCTTTATAAAGACGGATGGTTGTGTGGTATAAACGCTCGACTTATTAGGTGAGTGGTAGAGTACCTTTTAAATAGCGATACCAATTCTTTATGGAAGAC